>BPTQ01000008.1:210586537-210795840 GCA_019973895.1 Chrysanthemum seticuspe | reverse complement strand
TTGTGGCCTTGTTTAAATACTCATCTGGTTTTTGGATAAATCCTCCTCCTCAACATGTATTTGAAATCGTTTGGCACATGGAGGCAGGAGTGCCTTTAAAGGACTAAAACCAATTCCATTTAAAACATATTTGAGATTTAAAACACGATCTCTACCCCGATCAGAAATATCAAACCATTTGAGATTTGTGATCCCAACTGATTTAAGTCATTTAGAAAAATTTGGGGAAAGACGTGGCAAGATTTAATTTTGAAAAAATGATAGATAAGGACCAGATTTAGACATTAAAGATTGTTAGTGTCAGGTATGATAGTTTTTAAGAGATCTTTAAGTAAAATAAAACAATTTCACAATCAAACAAGAACAGAAAAAATTTCATTTTGACAGATCTTGATTCTAAAGAAAAAATCATACCATGACATAACATTAAATCTTTAGATCACCACTTTTTGTTGTACAAAACGGACTTTTTTGAAGATATATTGTATGAAAATATTTTAAATTAAATCACTCTCCCCCTCAATCGATGACCGAAGTCGATAATTGAGTGACTTAAGTTTTGATAAAATGAAGTCCGGTGATTTTCAAAATTTAGTCCAATATATTTTCAAAACAATATATTCCATTTTCAAAACAATTTATTCAAATTTATTCAAAATTGTTTAAAAATGGTATCCTGCACAAAGATACGTTAGTGGTTGAGAAGCTTCCGTTGTTGTTGTTGTAGGGTTGGAAGAAAAACCGTCTGCAAATGCAGTGAGACTTCTTCTTACGTTGCATTTTGAATGCCAACTGAGGTCCAATTAAGCTCCGTTTCTTCACTTGCTGAAGAAAACCATCTGCTGATGCAGTAAGACCTCTTACGTTGCATTTCATGCCAACTCTCCATTGAAGTCCAGTTAAGCTCCGTTTCTTCATTTGTCAACCCAAGAAATATTTACCCTTTCCTTTCGGCATCCAATCATCTTCAATTGTGGGATCCGGATCGGGAATATTCTTATATACCAATATACCTGCATATGTTAGTGAACACACATACAAATATATGGTGGTCGACAACACCCAAACAACAATCGACTAATAAAAGTCAATCCAACATATCAATCAGATCATGTAAGGTATGGGTATAATGTGTTTCTCAAACTCTAATCATCTAAACCTAACAATCATATCCTAGAAACCTAGTCCTTCAACATAGGCAATTATATTTTTTCAGATAAGCACGTAGGATAATTAAGAAAGTCCGTTAGATGATATAAATTTGAAAACATTTTCCCCCTCAATCAATGACTTATTTTCTGAAAAGATTAAAAGCGCTGAAGTCATTGATTGAGTTTTCAATTTTCACAAAAACTCTGAATCTGATTGTTTTTAAAGCAACTCATTTACCACCATTTTTGAAAAACAACAAATATTTTTCTGAAGAATTTTAGACGGAAAAACATTTGTGTAGGAACAGCAGTCCTTCGACATACTTTCCTCAAATTGTTTTAGGATAAGTGCACGAAATATTTGAAAATTGTTTAGCGTAGCACTTTCCTTTCTTTAAGAGAGCGGGTTACTATCAGAAATAATAGCAAACCATTGTTTAAGCACGGGTTACAGTCTGAAGTAACTGCAAGCCATATTATGTGACATGTTTTGAAAAGAAATGTTTACACCTCCTGCTCGAACTTCATCTAAAGTCCCGTGCCATTATTGAATGACATTTCTAAGACCGTAGATGTTATCGATATCAGAAGACATGTCTAGGAAAACATATTTTTGGTATTTTTCAAATTTTTCTGATTTTTTATGGGTTTTTGAAGGTTTTATATTTTTCTATTTTCTTTTTGTTGGTTTTATATTTTTGTATTTTGTTTTTGTTGGTTTTATATTTTTGTATTTTGGTTTTCGAATAAATATTTACAAGGATAGAATAGATGATATAGTTAAAGAAGATGATGATACGAGTACCGAGATAAGGATATCGAGCAGCCCCGTTGTAGAAGATAGAAGTCATCATCCCTTAAACATTCACCACCAAAGCTTCCAGGGCTCCAGAATAGAAGATAGAACATGAGCCTTTGAGAAAGAGAGACTTTGGCAGCTTCCCCCCAAACCGAAAATCCATAAGATGAGCAGATTCGAAGCTCTATTTCAAGCTTGCCTTAGCCAGGTGCACAGATAAGCACACCACTATCATAAAAACCGCTGCTCCATTTAAGAACGATAATCAAGGATCTCCATTCGGGGTTATATCATCAAGAAGAATAGCAACGTATCATCCCACTCATAAATAATCTTCTCAAATTTCATAACCACTGAATTCTGACGCAATCCATTCCAAAAAGGTGTCAAGAGAACAATTCCCCCAAGTAGTTTAGTTGATGCAGTCAGTCTCTTTGTATAATGCTCAAGAACTCTCCCGAATACACTTCATGAGGGGAATGAAGAACACCTTCCCATGTTCACATTTTTCTTCCCTGATGAACGTGTATGAAGCTCAAGAACCCGAAGTACACCAATATCCAAGAACTCTCCCGAATACACATCAAGAGGGTAATGTAGAACACCTCCCCTATGTTCACATCTTTCGTCCCTGATGAATGTGTATGAAGCTCAAGTATCCGAAGTATACCAATACACAAGGAATGAATAACTGATAACATTGAAGAAGCAGACCAAGTCACTGATTATCTCTGCGGGTGACAATCTCTGCGGATGTCAACACCGGAATAAGTGATTATATCTCTGAATCACTGATTAAGCACTCAAGTGAAACAACTGAGCATCCCCAATGTACACAATCTCTCTCCCCTGATCCTTGCGACACCATCGAAATCACCACATACTAGTGTACCTCTGTTATCTTCAGAAACTTTCTCTAACATCACTTCCCCAACGTAGTTGGAATAATAACACAAAAAGCCTTGATGAGTAAAACCTTGAGTTTCTCTGCGATCATGACAATTGTTTTCCCGGGATATCTTCAATCACTTAGAAGTATTAAGCTCATCAAGTTTACTCGCCATGAGTCAAACCTTGAGTTTCTCTGCGGTACTAACATTTGTCTTCCCGGGATGTCTTCAGTTACTTAGAAGAGTTAAGTTCATCAAGTTTACTCGCTTTGTGTTTATATGTGAGTCTCCTTACGCCTTGCTGGTTTTTGACACTTCAGAATCAGCAACTCTTTGTAAGCCCAAATACTTGAAATTTATTGAGAATATTGCTTGAAGTCTTTGTGAGAATCAACATGCTGAAGACTCTCTCTGACTATTTATATCAACCCTTTCTGTAGACAATTTGAAGTGACCACTGAAGAAGAAAACCCGCTATACCATACTTGAAACTGAAGTCAACTTCCCCACATTTGTATCTTAAGCTTGCACCTAATGATGGAAGAACGGTGTAGAGAATTTATGCTTCAAGCAAATCTCTAAGTACTCACTACCCAAACAAAGTATGAGACATTAACACCTCTTGCGATTATCCACACCGTCATATGCGTGTGACACTGAGTAAAACAAAGTAACTCCTAATTGTGATAGTTAACCAGGTCTTCAACCATCCACTTCGACTGCTGGTAACTAGATAAACCAAGTCTTCAACTCAAATTCTTAAGCCCGAGCAAGTTATCGAATAAGAACATGCCTTTGTGAAAGTCAACTTCAATCTCAAATAAGTGATAAATGATTAACTCCGAAGTAATCAACTTGAGTCAAATGTCCAAAACGAAATAGTCAATAACAACGTCTAGAGGAGTCACTGCTAACGAATATGAGCAAGTCTAATTGGGGATTGAATCAGACTTATAACACACTCCCAATTAGTGCTCTTCCCAAAACAGACAATCTGTTTGAAAAATGCCCAGATTAAGAAGAAGTCTTTAGATTGTTAAATGCAACACGTCTTTAGTCTTCTAACATGTAGCAGAAAATGTAGAACAGACTGAAGACTCGACTTTCTTCAAGATTGTGCAGTTGGGGAAAAGATAGTTAACATCTTCAACTTACCAAAAACAAGAACATCACCAAAAAGCATCCCAATCAACTTACATCTTGCAAATCCCCTTAACTAAAATCCCTCCCAATCAAACAAGAACAGAAAGATGTTCATCAAGGAAATCAGCAATCAGGCCGCAACGAACACACGAAATGGTAACACCAAGCAAACAATCACATCAAACAAGAACAGAAGGTTGTTCGGAATCATCATGTTGATGTGCACGTGAAGCATTAACCGGAAGCACTTTGTCAATAAACTCATATTAGCTTGTGAAGATGTCAACTAACGGCTCTTAAGAAGAAACTCCATGTGAAGATTACCCGATAAGTAGAAGCTCGGTTCTTACATGAGTTTAGAGCCGTATGACCATTTAATTCTCAAATAATAATCAATCCATGCATAAATTCACACTTCTTCTCCCCCTCAAGAATTGCATACGGAGATTGCCATTCTTGATTAAATAAGTGAAAATCATCTGAATGTTCTATTCACACTTCTCTCCCGCAATATAAGCACATGATGTCGCCATCTTCATTATAATCGAGCAAGTGGAATGAGAAAAACAATCAGTGATAGCCCGGTTCACTTGATGACTGAAGCGCATGGATAAAGTATGAAGCATGTTGATGAGAATGGTCATAATAAGAAGATTTCTCTTCTTCAGAAGATAAAGCGCACTGAAGCGTACACTTTTCTTTTCTTTAGAGAACGAGGCCTGAACTGATGTGAACAGACGTCATAAGAAGATTTCTCTTCTTCGGAAGATAATGCGCACTGAAACGTACACATTTCTTTTCTTTGGAGTACGAGGCCTGAACTGAAGTGAACAGACGTCATAATCTCTCTCTTTTCAATCTCTTTGGCAAAACATGTGATTAACCCCATTATCATTCAGTAGGCTCTTTGTTGTGACAGCTGATGGAGAAAACCCAATATGATGAATTTGACCCTGAAGTAAACTAACCCGAACTCGTGACTTAAACTTGCACATGTGTAACAAAGAGCGGTGCCGAGAATTCATGCTCCATTGAATCTCTTAAGTACTCTATACTCTTCAACCAACCAACCATCAAGTAATAGATGTACATTACCTCTTGAAAATCCACAATTGAATGTGACACTGAGCACTACAACATAACTCCTTTAAGTGATAGTTATTTTGTGGTGATAAGAGCCCAAATCCCCCAAGTGGTAAAAGAAAAGGTAAAAGTCACCCAACAATAACTAGATTTCCAAGTCTTCATCTTTGATAATAAGCTTGAACAAGGATCTCGAAGAATCTTCATCCAACCATCCCCGATACCTTCAGATACTAAGTGCACTCGCCCGTGATATTTCACTTCAACCTCAAATAAATAATACTGAATTAACCCCGTTGTCACATCTTCTGAACTGGTCAAATCTAGCCTTCTTTGACATTTAAATGAACTTTGATAATGGTTTCATCCCGACCATGGTTTAGTGAGCATACCCCCGTAAAACCTCGTAATAACCAAACTGCCATGAAGACAACCCAAACACACACCCAATTCATGAAGTACACCCTTTTATCCCTTCTTTGAAGCAGAAACCGTAGCACCAGCATCATATAAGATCCAAAATTACACTTTCTTTTCTCCAGGATGGTTCTATCATTACGGGATTTTACAATTCCATGGTTTAAACCGAGAAATAGTTTCTTTCGCGGGATTTTACAAAACCAAAAATAAACCGTAAGATAGATCCAGAAATGCACTTTACTAATACCAGGATGTTTCCATTGTCACGGGATTTTACAAGTCTATGATTTAAACCGAGAAATAGGTTCTTTCGCGGGATTTTACAAAATCAAGACAAAACCATAAACAATGTCACTTTGAATGTGTAATGACAACTTTGGTTTCAGTGAATATCTGTTTTAGGAGAACATGCATTGGTTCTTCAACGATTCTTATCCACCATGAACAATTCTATACCCAAATGTAGACAGCTTCACAAACCATACTAAGTCAAGTAGTATATACTACTTCCCCCTGGAGGTTGACCGTAACACATCAAAGTACACGTTTCTCCCCCATGATGGTTTCAAACTTTCGGAAGCATCATAACGTGTACGACTATTTGCACGACAAGTTCTTGTCATAAGCAAACATCTTGGAAAAAATCATGACTGACGCTGACGATTCTTAGAAAGATTTTGCTTAGACTGTGAAGTATCATTGATAATTTTTTGGCGTCGAATATCTCATGGGAATTGCTGAAATTGAACCTCCTTTGATTCACCGGCTAATAGTAATGACCACATATGGAGAATAACCGTACAAAAATCCCGTAGTCATTTTTCACTTTTTCGCTCAAGCCGTGAATTTTGTATCCTTTCGTGAAATTTTCCATACCAAAAATACTGTACTTAAGCAAAATATCAAAAATGTATCCAAAATTTTTGTAAACAAAAATTCGGATGACAATTTTTAAGATATGCTTGCGTTTGAAACATCAGCTCAACGAAATAAAACATCAGCCCAGTCCACGATCTATACTCAAAGCCCACATCAGGAATATCAATCCATCAGCCCATATCACAAATGACTAAACCCGATTGGCCCACATCAAATCTATAAAGGCCGATCCATTGCCATTGTTAACCGGTTATATAACTCAAACATGTCTCACACCCTAACCCTAATTCAGAAATATTGCGCCCCCTTCTCTCAAAACAACAAACAAACCCTAATAACCTCTTAACAATAATCCGCCACACACACCTTCGCCACTCGTCACAAATAATACATCACCACAGGGTTGGTTTGATGTCTTGCATACACGCCACAGGGATGGCTTAAGGAGGTGACCTAGTACCAAGATTGTATACCACAGGGATGGTTCAAACGATTAAGCATGGGTAGGTTTTTCCATTTCCTCTTAGTGTATGAGATTTGTATGTAATAAACGAATAAAAGAGTTGAGTTAACATTCTTGTTAATTTCATTTCTTAGATTCGAACATTAACAACAAAAAAAAACGTTTTAGATCCATGAAGCACACGATCTTTTGTGTATAGGTCTTTATAGATCTATGTGTTCTATGAACCGCACACAAGGGATCAAAGCTGAGATCGGGCTGTCTTAAAATAATAATGAGTCATTGATGTTTTTAAGAAAGTGATCAAAGATTGATGTTAGATGAATCGGATCCGTGATGATATCTTAATTTCGTGCTTAAGACTTTATGTTCTTGATGTAACCCATGAGTTCCACGAAATTAAGTAGGCTGAGATTCTTTAGTTTTTGAAATGAGTCTTTGTTTGATTGATTTTTCCTTATCATGGATCTATGATGAATGTTGTTTCTGTGAAGTACCCATGTTGGTCTTGATTAGACTTCGAATAAGCATGAGACAATTCTGAGATCATTTAACTACACAGCTTTACCTTGTATTCGAACAAGATATATGACTTGAGTAGCATATAAGATCAATGATGTTAACTCTTTCTTGTGAAGGACTCTTGAAGTCAGATATATGATGTTACCACAAGGAAAGTAGACTGAGATCTAAAGCTTAATTTGTTTTTGTTTGAGCCTTGGTCAATGAAGCTGAGGTCAAAGAGTTGTTGGTAACTGGTGTTGTTAAATCTTGGTCAATAATCTCCTTCTACCTTTCTGTCCCGATGGTTAAGGTCACAAGTCGCTAACCATGATTTCAAACCAAGTCGCTACTTAATTTTATAAACCAAGTCGCCACCCAATATTTCAAACCAAGTCGCTAACTAGTAAAGACTAGTCGCTAGCATCATAACTCGCTACTTCAGTTTACAAAACAACTCGCTAACCCAACTCGCTAGCATTATAGATCTAAGTCGCTAGTAAGTCAAAACTCACAAGTCGCTAACCTTTTTCATCAAAGCAAGTCGCTAATCGTTTATAGTCATTAGTCGCTACTTTGTTTTTGACATAATTCGCTATTGACTTTCAAGAAAGTCAACGAATAACCAAGTTGCTACAGAAGTAAATAGACAAGTTGCCATTGACTTATTGACCATACAATGAATCTGGACATTGATGAGGACAAGTCTCTAGGAAGAATATGACCAAGTCTCTACCACGAACACCATTAACACCAGCAGCAACGAATCAACAAACACCATATAGAACGCAGCAGACATCATTAACGAACTTTATAGAGAATCAGTTTTCAAAAAGACGCATTTATGACAACCAAAACTTACTCAATATAACCAGATTTGTTATCAACATTCATTAATAACCAACCAACAGTTAGCACCATAAAACCAGATTCTCAACACCATATTAAACTGTTTTACCAAAATACTCAAAAATGTTTTCCAACCATAAAAGAGTACCGAAAACAGTTAATGAACCAAAAGAAAAACCACAAGCAACAACCATGGAAAGGACCACACAAATCAAAGATAACACAATAACCTTGGCTCTTGATACCAATTGTAGGATCATTATATTTATTGTGTTGATGATTCGGGTGGTCTTGGGAGATCAAAATACATGTTTGCCATTAGAGAGAGAAAGTTAGAGAGTTGGGTGTTTTCTTGGTAGAGAGTTACTTCACAAATGTTGAATATTAGATTGAAAGCACCACCCCTTCCATGGATGGAAGGGGTATTTATACTTACACAATACACGACCTCCTATCGGCCTGTGGATCAGGGATACAGTGGGTAAAGACCCGTCCTTCCTCCACGGTGTTGCACTAAACTATTTTATGCTACAAACTAATAAATAAACTACTAAATAACGTAACTAATGACAAGTCTACGAGCTAACTTAAGCTAGATAACATTTGGGGTGACCGACTCTTCACTATGGAATTTTCTAATTCCTAACAGAGTGCATACAAGGTAGGCTAAGGCGATTCGGGTGTACATTTGGGGGTGGATTGTAAACAATGCTCTTCATGGATGTTCCGGAAAACCAAAACATCACGAGAACCGCGAAAAGGATAGGCTCTGAGGGGTTAACTAGGGGTATCGTGTACTAAATATAAGTACAACGCAAGGGTGTGGGGGAATTACTCAACCGATGTGGAAGAAGTAATTATAATACGGGTATCAAGCAAGGGTTATCCTAATGCCTTTTAAAATTTAGTTATTCCTAACTACACAAGTGTAGTCTCACTAGCGATCTCGGAATGCATCACAAAACAAGTTCTAGAATCTATTATACTACCGGTACACTCTCGAAGCATTAAAGTGGAATGCTTTAATTCCTACAAATCTAAGGGCGATCCTTATATTTTGGGTGGAATTTAAGTTGTAAAGGGTTTTGTGCTAGTCATATAACTTCCTATCCACGAGATGCTTTATTAAGACTAATGGCCCGCTCCTACATGTCATGAAAAATTTTAAATTTGGTACCAAAATTACCCTAACCGATATTTCTCATGGTTTATTACACAAATGAAATTGGACAAGGCAAATAGTCAAGGATAAGCATAGTTTCAAAGTTTCCATTTTATTTTCCCTCCTTACACTTAAAATGAACATTGTCCCCAATGTTCCCCGAAAGTA
Source organism: Chrysanthemum seticuspe (assembly GCA_019973895.1). Taxonomy (NCBI): domain Eukaryota; kingdom Viridiplantae; phylum Streptophyta; class Magnoliopsida; order Asterales; family Asteraceae; genus Chrysanthemum; species Chrysanthemum seticuspe. The sequence goes on along the minus strand of BPTQ01000008.1, from coordinate 210,786,332 downwards.
TCAAAGTTATGATAATGGAAGGTAATTAAAAACGAAAGAAACTAATACTCCCCTGATTAGCTCGGTAGGATCCGTGTGAAGTAGTGGTTAAATTCTTCTCCAAGAAGAATGTATGCGTGAAAAGCTCCATCCAATCTTATGTATCTTCTTCTTGAGAAATAAAACCTGCACACTTGAAGAAAACAAACGAAACCTTCGCGTAAAATCGGCGGTAAAAATATATATATGACTCTACTAAACTAGGATATAATGCTTGTGGAATGGATATTTACAGATTTTCTGGAAAATTAAGACCTGGGAAATTCCAAAAATTTATAAGTAGCACAGAAAACGAGAAAAAGTTAGAAGATGTTTCTACTCCTCCTGAAGCCGTCGGGTTTCGATCCTGACGCCGTCAGGTTATCCTGATAGAAACTGGTCTGCGATTTTCTGGAAAAAATTCTGGAAAATTTATATCTTTAGAATCTGGAAAAATTTCCTGCAAAACATCCATTATGACTCGATACAAGCATTTGACTAAAACAAACACACATGTATATATTTTTAATAATCGTAATTCTCATGTTCACGTTCTTTTTGAAAACGTGTGTAATCCGCCGTACACTTATCCCTTTTGTAAAATACCTTTATATGTACTTAAGACGAGGTTAAAGACAAAATAAAGCATTTTTACAAATTCAAACATGAGAATAAACAATCAATAAAAGATATATGACACACAAACAAGCAAACAATTAAGCATGGGTTGCCTCCCACGAAGCGCTTTTCTTTATTTATGAGTCTTGTAGCTAGACTCGAAGTCGTACGCCTACGTACCTATATAAGTAAGCTTATCCTCAAGAATGTCATAAGGATCAAACTTATCATTTAAGTTCCTAGTGGTACGCTTAGTTCGGTATGCCTTTTCAAACTTCTCTCCATCGGGGTCATAGATCGTTATCCTAATGTGCCACTCTCCATTACCATCACTAGGCGGTCTATCCCAATTCCACTTATGCTTAGGCTTATTGCTCTCAAATTTCCACTTATTCATGACAAGGTTGACGGCCAAGCTTCCTAGGAACTCGGTCATCTTCCTAAACACTAAGGCGTCATCGAACGGGTTCACTTCCATGTCCCTAGCCAATTCTTTTTCATGGAAAGTTGCTTTACTAGCAAAGGCTTCATCTAGATAGAAAGGTCGTTGGGGACCTATGAAGTATTTATTAATCCAAGGTCCATATCTAGATGGCATTCTATCCAACCTAATCTCATGGGGGATTTCTTCTTCCTTGTAGTAAATATTCTTTTTGACATCGTAAATTGACCTATCACTCCCTTCTCCTACCACTATTTTAGACATCTTACAATCAATGATGGCACTAGCAGTAGCTAAGAATCCCCTTCCTACTAGCAATGGCATGTCGGGTCCTTATTCATGTCTAGCACATTGAAATTCGCCAAAAGAGTCAATTCTCCTACGTGTACTACCATGTCTTTTATTATCCCTACCGGATATGCAATACTACCGTCCGCTAGACCTAAGATAGTTTCCGTTGGTTCAATCTTACCTAAGTTAAGGCTTCTATTGAGGGACAACGGAACAAGATTGATGCATGATCCTAAGTCAGCTAGAGCATCGAGAGGTTTAGAGGTTCCAAGCCTACACGGAAGAGTGAATAGCCCAGGATCGTCTAACTTCTTAGGTAAATTATTTTGCACAAACGCGGACCCATGTTTTCCAAGTTTTAGTTCTCGCTCATATTTTTCTTTTAAAGCATTATAATAGGGTGCATGAGCTAAGACTTCAAGAATCGGTTTTTCTTGATGGAGTTCCTTGTACTCCTCCTCTAGATTAGGTTTGGGTTCTTGGTTGACGGGTTTCTCAAGAGTGGGTTGTACCAATGGTGAGGGGCCTTGGTACCTCATTTGGGATCACTTGGAACCCTTGTTGATAGCATTTACCGAGTGGACCGTTGGGTGTGAGGGGCATGGATGCGCACTCTCCCATGGTGAACAAGAACATGAAGTCGATGAAATTGAATTCACTTTTAGGTTCTTTATAGTATCACTTGGGAGTGCTCCAATTTCCCGGTCATTGAAGGCTTTTAAGAGGGCGTCAAGCTTATTTGTCATCTCGCCTTATCGTTGCTTGAAATCAGCTTCAAGCTTAGTCAATCGAGTTTCTTGAAATGACATGAATCTAGACGTAATTGCCTTGATATGCTTACACAACGCGTTCGGAGTCAAAGGAACTTCCTTTTCGTCGAGCAAGTTTTTCAACACCCTAGGCAGTGAACCTAATCGTTGTATGATAAGGAAGTCAACAACATCCTCAAGAGATATGATGGTTTGCCCTCTCTGTTACGGTCCCATAATATCCATATTGAGTTTAACAGTGACATGATGGTTTGCCCTCTCTGTAGCGCGCAACCTGATTCTCATGATCACCTTTTCTTTGATTGTGTGTTTTCATACCAGGTTTGGAATTCATTGAAGGCTTTTACAGGGTTTCGTGACATGCCTTCTGATTCGTGTGAAGTGAGTGGTGAAAAACAAACACAATATCAATATATCAAATTAACCGTAAAACTTGACAAATCAACCTTTTAGGAAAAAGGTTAACCTATCAAATCTCACGGGTGTGATAAAAGTGATACCGGAAAAGTGATTTCCCGGGTCGTGTCCCAACGAGGTGTGAATGGAAGGATTCGTTGAGTTTCATGATTTGAACTTGAATTGGTTTTGAATGATTTGTTTGGTTTGAATTACGTTCTACAAATTAATGAACGGGAAGGTAATTAAGGCAAGGGAACCCTAATAAACTAAAAATAAACTATCACTAAGCCTAAGGAATGATAAAACGAAGCTACACTAAGTTCTAGGGTGCTAAAACGTAAAAACGTAAAAACCGGGAAACAACCCGAGCCATAAACGTAAAAGTTTTGCAATTTAAGTGCTACGGGTGTGAAATCAATTTTCCTACGATCTATTTGACTAAAAATAATTTTAGGAAAAAGCAGAATATTTTTTCGACTTTTATATTATTTATTATGATTTAAAAACTAATTTAATCTAATTTAATTATAAAAAATACTAAACTATTTTGGAAAAATCTGAAAATTTTACTAAAAATACTTTGAACCTAACTGATTTTGGGAAAAATGAAAAAGTGTGGTACTACTTTTGTAAATAAGCACTTAAAAAGCCTAATAATCGGATAAGCTAAAAACTGAATGAGTGTTTAAAGTTTTAATAGTGAAAGATTAAACCGAACAAAGACCCTAGGGCAGATGGTTATGTGTTGTGTGTTGGGTATGTGAAGCTAGAGACCTGAGTTCGAACCTGGTGCTTTGCACCTTTTTGCAAATTATTTTTTTTTTGAAATTTTCTTTCTGCAACTTATAAATAAGGTCAAGTTAAGAACTTTTTGTAAAGACTAAACTTTTGAAGAGATTGCAATAAGCAGTTTGGACTGCTTATTGCTTACTGTTTTGGACAGTAAAGCAAAAACACACCCCAAGAGCAGATTTTTAGCATAAACAACTATGAATAAGTACTAGGAAAATGGAAATAAGCATTTTAATATTGAGATGAATCTAAAATATGCTATGAAAACTAGAAAGCAAATGAGCAAGGGAAAAAGCAGTTAAAGGGAATCCTAAGAAGAAAATTGAAATAAGCATTAAATGGATACTAAGCTAATCTAAAGTGACATAAATAAGTACTAATAAGCAAAAGATAAGCTAAAGACTAACACTCCTAATCTATGGCTCCTAATAAGCACTAAGGTATGTGAATAAGCAAGAAAAATAATCTAATAAGCTAAAAAAAATATGAAATATTGCTGCTATGCTACTGAAACAGAACAGGCCTAGAGGGGCTGTTTGGACTTATAAATAAGCTAACTACTGAGCACCTACTCCTACAAGGAGACCTAAACATGCAACTAGGGATAGAGGAGAACTTAAAAAGCTACTTGGGATCCACTAATAAGCACGAAATAAGCTGGAACAGTTGCTGTTGCAGCAGTGCACAGCAGTCCAAGAGGGGCTGTTTCAAAGGCAAAATAAGCTGATAATAAGCTACTACTAAAAATTATAAAACATACTATCAGCTAGGTGACCAACTAAATACTATGCATACCAAATTACAGGATCTAAAACTAAGTATTAAAGAAATTAAACATCAAAAATAAAAGTGGAATGGGACATATGGGACCTGCAGTACAGAACAGGTATGATTTTTTTTCTTTTCAAAACTTAGCAAAGCTTGTTAACTCAGTTTTACTTCATTCAAAACGACTTTAAAACCTTAAAACCACTTTGACTTACAAAGTCAAAGTGGGTGAGAATGTGTTTTGACCCAAGATAAAGCTTAAACCAAACACCCCTTTATAGGGTGATAAAGCTATGAAACTGATTTTTAGAAAACATAACTGAGAATTTTTTTGTCAAAAACCAACTTACTAGTTAAACTTACTTATAAAAACAGTTTCGATAATGGGATACGCACTTTTTGAATAAGTGCTTATCTTGTAGGAATATAAAACAGGAAACAAACTTTAACTAGAAAAACTTTTTCATTAACTAAAGGTTGAATTACAATACTGAAAGGAAACTGAAAATTAAAAAGCTATTTTAAAACTAAATTCCTACTGCCCTCAAAGGCTTACAAGCTACTACTATTTATACTAAGAATAAGCTAGGTCTTCAATCTTGAGTTGTGTTTGTTTCGTGAGACAATGAGCTTCTTGGTTCCACTTTGTGCTTTCTTCTCTTCAATCCTAGCCCTTGATCAATTAGGTACCCATGAGAGCATATCTGAGCCATCCATTGAGGCTTTTGAAGCTGGGATTGCCACAGTGGCATTTCTTGGGAGGAGAAGGATCTTGTTAGTGGGTTAGGGATTTGGGAAAACCTGGGTAAAAGGATTAAGGCAGGTTGAGTGTTTTGGGGTTTTGATGTAGCTGGGTAAAAAGGGTTTTGGATAATAGAGAGGGTTTCTGGGTAACAGAGAAAGGGGAAAGAAAATGGGAGGGAAAAGGGTTTTGGGTCGGGTATGGTGGCTGGGTTGGGTATGGCTGGACCAGGTTTATAGGGCTTGAGATATAAATTTGGACTTAGGATTAGTCTTGAACCCATATGAGACTTTAGGGGCTAAAACTGCCAAAACTGAAAATCCAGGGACCAAAACTGTAATTTTCCAAAAATTATTACAAGGACCATAAATGACAAACTTTATTAGCCAAGGGTCATAAATAATGTTTTCCATTTTTTGAAATTTTCGGGGACTTGTTTTGCCATTTTTGAAAGTTGGGGGACTGAAACTGCCAATTATGCAAACTTTGTTCGTTTTTCATTTGTTTTCAATAATTTTGCATCTGAAACATATAAAACACAATTTTGAGATATTTTCAATATTTTGATGCATTTCGGAGTGTTTTTAAATGTTTTGCAGTTCAGATTTGACCTAAAATGATGAGTTTTTACACACTCATCAATCCCCCACATTGAACCATTGCTAGTCCCTAGCAATCTTTTGAGAAAACTTAATGGATTTGAATCTCTTTACCAAAAGCCATTACTTCTTGAGTAGCCAAATGTTTCAGTTCAAGTAAGAACTATGGTACACTGATAACCATATGATTTTGAGCAAATCACCAGCTTTCAACGGTTTTGATTTGTCTTTACCAGAAGCCGTTTGCTTCTGGACTAGCCAACTCTTAGATAAAATATCTTTGGTGAGTTGATTACCAATTATGGTTTTCCAACTACCTTTACCACAAGCCATAAACTTGCGGGCTAGCCAACTCTTTACTAATTAAAGATATGGTGAGCTGAACACCATACAATTTTGGGCAAATTGCAAGCCGTCAACGGATTTGATAAATCTTTACCAAGAGCCGTTTGCTCCTGGATTAGCCAATCCTTTTGCTTATTAGACATGGCGGACTGATAACCGAAATCTGAGTAAGTGCAAAACACTTACTCCAAAAAAATGTTTTGGCCAAAAATGGGGGAATAGGGTGGTAATACATATGATAAAATTCGTGAGAATTCCCCCCCACACTAGAAATGAATATTGCCCTCAATATTCAAAGTACCGGCGGTTATGCCGAAACATAGAACGTAAAAGGGAAATACTACGGCCATTATTTGAATTTTTTTTTTTTTTTTTTTTTTTTTTTAGAAAACTTATGTACAACAGCGGGGGGCAACTCCCCCACACTAGGGTGGTAGAAAGTAGAAAGAAGTCAGAAATACGGGTGAAAACCCATATAGTGTGCTACTGTTTTTGATTCCCGAGTCGCTAGCTTGACTCGACCCCGTATTCATTTGTTCTTGGGGAAGCAACGTGGAAAACCAATCTCGATCGGACTTTCGTTCACAGTGTTAATAAACATATGAACATCAGAAAGTTCCACACCGACGAGATACAACCGTGGTATTGTTAATAGTAGAAACTATAAAGGATGATACCGGGGTCAAAGATGGTGTCCTCATTCCCGAAAGAGAAAAGGGAAAGAGCAACCACACCATCTGTGAAGAATGGAATAAAGATGTGCATGAGAATGCAAGTCCATTCCTCATCAGTAAAAAGCAAATCACCATTTTTGACATTTTTAAGCTTAGTCTTGAAGTTTGTGTGGTGATTGTCAACAGAATTTCCGGTAGGGAGGGTTGGAAACGGTTCTTCAATCAACAGATTTTCCAGAAAAAGGATGTCTCCCTCCGAATCACAGTAAGTATTATCAATTCCTGTTGGAATCGACTCATCACTAAGAAAGGCATCGACTTCATTCCAAAAGTTTTCATCTTCCTCATCCGGAGTGAGAGAAGGGATGGAAGAGTCGGAAATAATAAGACTAGGGGATGATGGATCATTGTTGAGCAATTCTTCAATGGGAAGAATGTCTCCCATTGGATCACAAACATCATCATCCAATCCAGATGAAACTGAAGAGAGTTTGGTTTCATTCACAGAGTTAACAAACTCAATACGATAAACTGATTCCGGAGGTGGGACAAGTGGTGTGCTCTTAGAGCTAGCAATTTACACCACTTCCGATAAAGTCTCCGATTCTAGATCATCATCATCAAGAACACTCTTGACTTCCTTGGTACAACTTTCAAACCATTTGTTTGAGCTAGGGTCGATTTTCAAAGCTTTTAGCTCAGCACGTTTTTGGTGACTCCTCTTAACCGTGAAATTTGAGAGTGTTGCATTGATTCTTTCAGATTTTTGATCAATTGTGGCAACACTATGTTTGTATAGAGGTTTGGAGTTCTGGTTGATATTAAACGTGAGTTCTTCGTTATCAACCCGTATGGTCAACTCTTTAGCAAATACATCAATTAGAACACGACTCGTTCTCAAAAAAGCTCTCCCTAAGATGAGGGGAACTCTAGGATCTGCATCAAAGTCTACTACAACAAAGTCAGTAGGAAAGTGAAACTTTCCTACTTTCACCACTACATCCTCAGCTATCCCAAGTGGACGAGTTTGGGTACGGTCCGCTAGCTCGAGTGTCATACAAGTGGATGTAAGTTTAGGAATAGACAGTTTCTTCCATACTGAGAGTGGCATGAGGTTAATGCTAGCGCCAAGATCGGCCAAGGCGGAGCATTGAACCATCCCCAAGAAATCACACGGGATTAAAAACCTGCCGGGGTCTTCAAGCTTTTTGGGAAGCTTCTTGAGAAGGACCGCTGAGCATTGCTCATTGAGAGGGGTTTTAGCCATCTCAGATAACTTATCTTTGTTGCTCAGCAAGCCTTTAAGCGTGGATGCAAATTTGGGCATTAGAACGAGAGCATCAATGAAGCTTATATCAAAGTGTAGTTCATTGAAAATTTGGAAATTTTTTTCCATTTGCTCTTTGGTTTTGTCTTTGAGCTTCTCATCATGCAATCTTGATGGGTAAGGAAGCTGACTAGACTTTTGAGCCGGGACGGAAGTCATTTCTGGCTTAGAATTTGTCTTCGGAACTTCGGGTTCCGGACTTAAAGCTTGGACTACCGAAGGTGGGACGTGTGCGGTACTTCGTGGGCTTGAGAAATGCACCTTGTCCGTTGTATCCTTGGTAACTTGACTCATTGCTCCTGGTGGAGGAGGCATTGGAGTCGAAGGTCCATTGTGCGTCTTACCACTACGAGTGGTGACGGCTTTCAACTCGGCATTTGGATTTGGAATTGTATTGCTTGGGAGTCCTCCAGAAGATGACGAAGCTTTGTTCATATTCATGTTCATGAAACTGCTCATCATATTCTTCAACTCATTTGTCTGCCGAGACATTGTGGTATCAATTTCCTTTTTAAGCTCAACTCTCATGTTATTGATCTGAGTTTGTATTGAACGTATGCTTGACTCAGTAATTTTCATGAAGTCATTTGGTAGGGGAGCTTGAGAAGGTTGTTGATAACTTTGCTGATTTGGAGCTTGATATGGTTGGTTGAAATTGTTCTGGTTCTGATTGAAATTTTGAGAGTTATTGAAGTTTTGTCCTTGATTTGGAACAAAACGATTCTGATTGCCATGATTTTGCACAGGAGGAAAACCAGGTGGTGTCATACCGCTAGGTGCATGGTATTGAGGATCAGCTTGTGGTCGGTATTGATTGTGGTTTACAGAAGCTACGGGAGCTTGGTAAAAAGAAGCATCGGTTGCTTGACAATCATAATACGCGTGTGGACCACTACAAGTTTCACACACCTTGTTCACGGCTTTGATTGGTTCCGGTTTATGAATTTCGCTTTTGATTTCCTTTACCTCTTTCATCATACAACGGATGACATCCGTTAGAGCGGCTAACGGAGCGGCTAACTCGGAAGAGTTACCGGATGAAGAAGCAGGAGTGTTCGGAATATTGATTTTGTTGCGAGAAATAGGAACTTTTGATTTTATTTCGCAAATCTCAATCACATCTTTAGGCTTACGATTCAAGATATTGCCACCTGCGGCGGCGTTCAAAGAATCTTGATCGTTACCGTTCAACCCATTATAAAAGATATTAACTTGTTGAAGCTCCGTGAATTCATGATGGGGGCATTTCCTGAGGAGATCTTTGAATCTCTCCCATGCCTCTCCAAAGTTTTCATCAAAATTTTGACGAAATCCAGAAATTTCATTTTTAAGATTAGTCGTCTTTGATGGAGGAAAGAAATAATTGACAAACTTTTGAACAAGATCCTCCCAAGTTTCGATGGTTCGAGGGGGTTCTTTTTCCAGCCAAATCCGGGCTGCCCCCTCAAGTGAGAACGGAAATAGCATTAGTTTGATCACTTCTTGTTGCACATCCTTGTAATTGATAGTTGAGGTCAACTTGTTAAACCAACGGATGTGTGCATACGGGTCTTCTCGATCAAACCCGTGGAATTGATTCGTAGACACAAGTTGGATCAAATGCGTCTTCAATTCAAAGTGATCAGAATTGATTGGTGGTAAAACGATGGCATCTCCATAACCCTCGGTGGGTGCCTGGAGCATTTCCGCCATAGTTCGTTCGTCTGCCATATTGTTGTTCGGAATAGTACGAATCTCGGGTTCGACTATTCGGGCAGCACGTCTATGAGAACGTCTTCTAGGAATTTCTACTAGATCACGAAAAGGGCTCAATGATCTAGAAGAACGAGTGCGCATGCACTAGACGTAACTCGAGGAAACAAGAGAATTATGAAAATGGGAAAGAAGAATCTTTTTGGGTTTTATAATAACAAATCCAATTAAAACAATATCGAGGCAAAACGACAGTGAACTTAAACCAATAATCCCACGTGAAATGATCACTTCTATAAGTAAAACGCACAAAGGAGCGGAGAGACTTTATTAGGTCAGCGCGAAGCTTATTAAAAACCCGTCTCTTTTTAGCCGCAATTTAATGTCAGGCCGTCCTTATACCCCTTACACAGTTTGTTAAACCGATAAAAGTAAACCAAAACACGAGCGACACAAAGGCAAGTTTTAAATCTTTTGTTCGGGAACTTATAATGATAAAAACTCAGTTGAGAATGTTATATTGATTGTGTCTTCTATTTTATTTAAAACAACAAGGAAAATCTTTTTGTATTCTTAATCTTTTACATATATATATAAAGAAAAGAAAAATATTTTTGTATTTTTGTATTTTTTAAAAAAAACAATAACTTCACGAGGAAGGTTCTTCAAGTCACTAATCGCAAAAACTTCACGATATTGTCGCAACACACCTCCCCGGCAGCGGCGCCAAAATTTGATTCGTGTGAAGTGAGTGGTGAAAAACAAACACAATATCAATATATCAAATTAACCGTAAAACTTGACAAATCAACCTTTTAGGAAAAAGGTTAACGTATCAAATCTCACGGGTGTGATAAAAGTGATACCGGAAAAGTGATTTCCCGGGTCGTGTCCCAACGAGGTGTGAATGGAAGGATTCGTTGAGTTTCGTGATTTGAACTTGAATTGGTTTTGAATGATTTGTTTGGTTTGAATTACGTTCTACAAATTAATGAACGGGAAGGTAATTAAGGCAAGGGAACCCTAATAAACTAAAAATAAACTATCACTAAGCCTAAGGAATGATAAAACGAAGCTACACTAAGTTCTAGGGTGCTAAAACGTAAAAATGTAAAAACCGGGAAACAACCCGAGCCATAAACGTAAAAGTTTTGCAATTTAAGTGCTACGAGTGTGAAATCAATTTTCCTACGATCTATTTGACTAAAAATAATTTTAGGAAAAAGCGGAATATTTTTTCGACTTTTATATTATTTATTATGATTTAAAAACTAATTTAATCTAATTTAATTATAAAAAATACTAAACTATTTTGGAAAAATCTGAAAATTTTACTAAAAATACTTTGAACCTAACTGATTTTGGGAAAAATGAAAAAGTGTGGTACTACTTTTGTAAATAAGCACTTAAAAAGCCAAATAATCGAATAAGCTAAAAACTGAATGAGTGTTTAAAGTTTTAATAGTGCAAGATTAAACCGAACAAAGACCCTAGGGCAGATGGTTATGTGTTGTGTGTTGGGTATGTGAAGCTAGAGACCTGAGTTCGAACCTGGTGCTTTGCACCTTTTTGCAAATTATTTTTTTTTTAATTTTCTTTCTGCAACTTATAAATAAGGTCAAGTTAAGCACTTTTTGTAAAGACTAAACTTTTGAAGAGATTGCAATAAGCAGTTTGGACTGCTTATTGCTTACTGTTTTGGACAGTAAAGCAAAAACACACCCCAAGAGCAGATTTTTAGCATAAACAACTATGAATAAGTACTAGGAAAATGGAAATAAGCATTTTAATATTGAGATGAATCTAAAATATGCTATGAAAACTAGAAAGCAAATGAGCAAGGGAAAAAGCAGTTAAAGGGAATCCTAAGATGAAAATTGAAATAAGCATTAAATGGATACTAAGCTAATCTAAAGTGACATAAATAAGTACTAATAAGCAAAAGATAAGCTAAAGACTAACACTCCTAATATATGGCTCCTAATAAGCACTAAGGTATGTGAATAAGCAAGAAAAATAATCTAATAAGCTAAAAAAAATATGAAATATTGCTGCTATGCTACTGAAACAGAACAGGCCTAGAGGGGCTGTTTGGACTTATAAATAAGCTAACTACTGAGCACCTACTCCTACACGGAGACCTAAACATGCAACTAGGGATAAAGGAGACCTTAAAAAGCTACTTGGGATCCACTAATAAGCACGAAATAAGCTGGAACAGTTGCTGTTGCAGCAGTGCACAGCAGTCCAAGAGGGGCTGTTTCAAAGGCAAAATAAGCTGATAATAAGCTACTACTAAAAATTATAAAACATACTATCAGCTAGGTGACCAACTAAATACTATGCATACCAAATTACAGGATCTAAAACTAAGTATTAAAGAAATTAAACATCAAAAATAAAAGTGGAATGGGACATATGGGACCTGCAGTACAGAACAGGTATGATTTTTTTTCTTTTCAAAACTTAGCAAAGCTTGTTAACTCAGTTTTACTTCATTCAAAACGACTTTAAAACCTTAAAACCACTTTGACTTACAAAGTCAAAGTGGGTGAGAATGTGTTTTGACCCAAGATAAAGCTTAAACCAAACACCCCTTTATAGGGTGATAAAGCTATGAAACTGATTTTTAGAAAACATAACTGAGAATTTTTTTGTCAAAAACCAACTTACTAGTTAAACTTACTTATAAAAACAGTTTCGATAATGAGATACGCACTTTTTGAATAAGTGCTTATCTTGTAGGAATATAAAACAGGAAACAAACTTTAACTAGAAAAACTTTTTCATTAACTAAAGGTTGAATTACAATACTGAAAGGAAACTGAAAATTAAAAAGCTATTTTAAAACTAAATTCCTACTGCCCTCAAAGGCTTACAAGCTACTACTATTTATACTAAGAATAAGCTAGGTCTTCAATCTTGAGTTGTGTTTGTTTCGTGAGACAATGAGCTTCTTGGTTCCACTTTGTGCTTTCTTCTCTTCAATCCTAGCCCTTGATCAATTAGGTACCCATGAGAGCATATCTGAGCCATCCATTGAGGCTTTTGAAGCTGGGATTGCCACAGTGGCATTTCTTGGGAGGAGAAGGATCTTGTTAGTGGGTTAGGGATTTGGGAAAACCTGGGTAAAAGGATTAAGGCAGGTTGAGTGTTTTGGGGTTTTGATGTAGCTGGGTAAAAAGGGTTTTGGATAATAGAGAGGGTTTCTGGGTAACAGAGAAAGGGGAAAGAAAATGGGAGGGAAAAGGGTTTTGGGTCGGGTATGGTGGCTGGGTTGGGTATGGCTGGACCAGGTTTATAGGGCTTGAGATATAAATTTGGACTTAGGATTAGTCTTGAACCCATATGAGACTTTAGGGGCTAAAACTGCCAAAACTGAAAATCCAGGGACCAAAACTGTAATTTTCCAAAAATTATTACAAGGACCATAAATGACAAACTTTATTAGCCAAGGGTCATAAATAACGTTTTCCATTTTTTGAAATTTTCGGGGACTTGTTTTGCCATTTTTGAAAGTTGGGGGACTGAAACTGCCAATTATGCAAACTTTGTTCGTTTTTCATTTGTTTTCAATAATTTTGCATCTGAAACATATAAAACACAATTTTGAGATATTTTCAGTATTTTGATGCATTTCGGAGTGTTTTTAAAGGTTTTGCAGTTCAGATTTGACCTAAAATGATGAGTTTTTACACACTCATCACCTTCTTCTCTTGAGGCTGTTGTTGACTTCCTTATTCATACTGCTAAGTCGAGATCTGTCAGAAGTATTCTTTCGAAGCTTTTATTTGCGGCTTCTACTTATTTCATTTGGCAAGAGCGGAACAACAGAATTTTTAAGAAGCAAAGACGATCTGAAGATCAATTGGTTGATATCATTAAATCTAATTGTAGGACCTTAAAACTATCAACCTTATCACAAACCCAACACTTTATGCGTAGAACACGAACAACACAAACATAAACATATGCGTAAATAAAGAAGGAAAGATTAAGATGTTGGTGACTTGATGTTTATAAAACCGTGTATGTTGTGAGAGAAATATGAAAACAATAAGTTGTATATTCCAAAGAAAACACACACACACACACACACTCAAGCACACCCCTCAAATGACCATTTGAGGGGTATTTATAGTACAAGTGACTTGATGCCCTAAAAGGCTTTCTATGGGCTTTTCGTGGGCTTGGACATGGGTTGGATTGGATATAAGGCAAGCTTAACTAAACTAATACCCATTTAGCTTAGTCCATTCCACGAGCCCGTTGACTATTTTAGCACGATATCTAACACACGTTACAAAGTTCCTAAACATGAATGACCATCACTTCTAATAAAACAATTAAGGCTAACAATATCCCCCTAAGGGGTGGTCATTCAAAAGATGCTCCACTTGAATAGGTCTTTACTTTTCTCGAGCTTGAACTTTGCGTGTAGATATAGAATAGTCTTAATTCTTTGTTCCTTCATGCTTTGTGATCGGTTAATGTGGTATAGAGCCATATGTCAACTTCATTGGTTAGGTGTCTCCACGTCTTTCCTCACCATGCTCACACTTCTATTTGTATTTTGGTTACCATTGATGAATTTCTCGAGTCTTTATACTTTGTAGATTCTTTGACGTTGACGAAGAATCATCTTTAACTTTGTGTTGCCTTTGATTTTGATGAGAACTTTCATGTGTTGTTGGTATGAGCATGTGGAGAATCTGCACGATCAATCCGCTCCGGAGCTTCCATAAGAAGAAAACATAAAAGCAGGTTAGTAATAAGCGGATTCCGGCACTTACAAGTTTGAATTTCGAGGGTGTTAACAGCATAGTGTGAAAACACATCTCTAATTCTTACAAGGGCCGTTCCTGAACTGGAGTCCCACAAGTGAGATAACGCGATATATCGAAGTACATCTACAGTTCAGATGAGTCGCTGAAGTACACCGAAGTATCACTCCACGACTGTAGACCGTTTGAGACACACTAAGCGTAATCCACGGGGAGTTACCGAAGTGACCTGCTGTCAGGGCTGCTTGATGTTGACCCTGGCAGGAGTTTCCATTCAACCACTGAAGATCACAGAAGTGAAAATTCTCATAAATGTTCTGGCAGATTGCTAAGACCTGCGTAGGACTCTAAAATATATCACTTGTGTCCTAATTGATGAACAACAAGCGATGTCATGTCATGTGTTCCTATGAGATCTTTTGATGAATCACATGGCTCTAGACTCAATTGTGCATTTTGGTTTTCCTGAGCGGAGACTAGGGAGAGGGTCTCCTTCTTCAATATCAACAATCTCTAAGAGAAAGTCGATAGATTATGTAGGGTTCCCAGTGAGAATGAAACAAATCCTTTTAAGAGGAATTGAGTGGCTAGAAGGTTTAGTGCAGTGCGTCACTGGGTCCATGACGTCTTTGTCTTCAATACCAGTGTCATCTAGTGACAACCAGTAGCAGATGAATTGAACTCGGTTTGTGCCCTAAGGTTGAATATGGAGGGCTATTTCTTTTCACCCTTTCTTTTACTTTTCTTTTTAATTCTTCAACCCCTTCTTTCTCCTTTCTCACATTACTCCTTTTTTCAATCATTCCTAAGGACTTCTAATACTAACTATTTGTGATGTCCTTGGGTAGATCCCTCCGGCTCTGGCGGATCATAGGACGAATTTCCTATCCTTAGTCACCTTATAACTCGATGACTGTCCTATTGTTGCCATAAAACCATTTTTCTTGAAAATCTCTCAGAGTGTTTATGATAGAAAACATGTTTGAAATACTCCATGAGTTTTGTATTTTCAGAAACACTCCCCCTTCACATGTGCTTATAAGTTTTGACAGAAATCTGTACATAGAGGGTAGAGTTCGCACTTTTTGAATTGATCGACTTTAAATGAACAAGACCGATTCGAGACACGTTTACATCACTAGAGAACTAGCTTGAAATTATTACCCGTCCTGGTCAAGTCCATAGAAAGTTTCTCGAGATGGTACATGATTGCTCGTCAGTTCAATGGTTTCAACTGAGTCGAGCTCTTTTTGGGATTCAAACAACGATCATTAAACTTTTTGATCACATTTTAATCACGTCTCCTCCTCCTCAAAAATAGCATATTCGTGATATTTTTGATATCAACTGATTAAAAAACATTTTAGAATCTTTTGGGGAGACAAACGGATTTGATTTAAGCATGAATTTGGAACTTTTTGGTTTTATACTCCCCCTTTAATAAAGCATAATCAATTAAAGGGTTTTAGAGGGAGTTATCTTGAGCACAAAATATTTTGAAAGATTTTGAAAAATCTTTTTGAATAATCTTGAAAAGGTGCTCAAGATGATGATGATTTCTCACCAGTTTAAGTGTAGTGCACTGAAGCGTATACTTGATTTTTTCTTTAAAAATACGAGTTTTGATCTGAATTAATCAAAAGTCATCATTTTTGTCCGGGTTTCGTACGGAAGTATACGAAAGCCATTATTATGAAGAAATTTTGAGAAACGACATGTTTTAGAAAACAATTAAAGAACTCTCGCTCAAGCATCTGTACATGCCCGTATCATTGTTGAATGACATTTCTAGAAACGTACAGAATATCGATTATACGAGAGACATGTCGTGAGAAGAATATTTTTGTATTTTTTATTTTCTATTGTTTTTGTATTTTTGAAATTTTTATATTTTTATATTTTGCTTTTGTTGGTTTTTCAAATTTTGTATTTTGTTTTTCAAAAATATTTACAGCGAAGATATTTGGAAAATCATTTTCAAGAAGATTCGAGAAGACGTTCTAACTCCTCAGGGGTTAGGCTTCGCATTCCAATTCGTCGAACTAAATCGTCAACCTTTCTTTTGGAAGGGCTTTAGTAAATATATCGGCGAGTTGGTAATCTGTCTTCACGAAAAATAATTCAACAGTACCTTCTTCCACATGTTCTTTTATGAAGTGATAGAGTACTCTGATGTGCTTAGTCTTTGAGTGGTGAACAGGATTGCATGATATGGCTATGGCACTTTTTGAGTCACAATACATAGGTATTTTATCGAAAGTAAAGCCATAATATGTGAGTTGTGTTCTCATCCATAGAACTTGAGCACAACATGCAGATAGAGACACATACTCAGCTTCAGCGGTTGAAAGTGCAGTGCAATCTTGTTTCTTTGAAGACCAGCTTACTAACTTTTCACCCAAAAATTGTGCTCCTCCTGATGTACTTTTTGCTGTAACTTGATCACCTGCGTGGTCCGCATCTGAAAAAGCAAGTAGATCAAATCCGGGTTCCTTCGGATACCAAAGTCCCATGTGAATGGATGTCTTCAGGTACCGAAAGATCCGTTTAACCTCTTTGAGGTGCAGTTCGGTAGGCTTTGCCTGAAACCGTGCTAATAAGCAAACAACAAAATGAATATCAGGTCGACTAGCAGTAAGGTACATGAGAGAACCAATCATGCTCCGATATTTCTTCGGATCAATAGGTTTCCCAAACAAATCGGCTCCAATTTTTGGTGAAGTTACCATAGGTGTGCCAACAGAGTCACAATTATCCATACCATGATTTTTCAAAATCTCAGTTGTATATTTTGCCTGATTAATAAAAATTCCACGTGGGGACTGATGTATTTGTAAACCAAGAAAAAACTTTAGTACCCCATCATGGACATTTCAAATTTGCTTTTCATGAGATTTTCAAAATGTTTTGAAAGATTCGGATTAGTGGACCCAAAGATGATGTCGTCCAAATAAATCTGAACAATCAAAATGTCATTTTTGCATTTTTGTGTAAACAAGGTAGGATCAACTGTTCCTTTGGTGAAATTGTTTTGGATAAGGAAAGAGGACAGTTCGTCATACCACCCTCTCGGAGCTTGTTTCAAACCATAGATTGCCTTTTTGAGTTTGTAGACGTAGTCTGGATGTTCCATGTCTATGAAGCCTTCTGGCTGACTCACGTACACTTCTTCTTTCAGAGTTCCATTCAAGAACGCGGTTTTAATGTCCATCTGATAAACCGTGATGTTTTTGTGAGCTGCATAGGCCAAGAATATCCTGACTGCCTCAAGTCTAGCTACCGGCGCGAATGACTCTTCAAAGTCTATCCCTTCTTCCTGTCTGTATCCTTTGGCCACAAGACGAGCTTTGTTGCGAATTACAGTCATCTCTTCATCCCTTTTGTTCTTCCATAACCATTTGAGATCAATGACATGAATGTCAATTGGTCTTGGAACCATATCCCAAGAGTCATGTAGACTGTCACAATTCTCAATTTTTAGTCATTTCTCAAACTCTAAATTCATCATACTAGTCATGCATGGGTTTTGCATTTCACATTAAACGCATAATTTCATATTAAATAAACGTTATCGCGTAATAAATTATTTTGAACAATTGATCCGATACTTCCAAAAATTATCCCAACATATTTTTATACTCATATTAAGTTTATAAAAATAATATTATGAGTTTACCCAATGTTTTAAATTTATTTCGCATATAAATTGTTATGTTTATATAAATTACGACGTTTTTCTTAAATTCGACACGATTATTATTATATCACTCAAATTTTGCAAGAAATGTATTTTTATAATTTTTATGACCTAAAAATATTTTATCTTGAACCGTGAAAATTTATTTTTATATAACGCTACCCTAAATATTCACAAGTGACTACAACTTACCACTTAACTTATTTTAACCTCACAAATCTTACACTAATACATAATAAAAATATATATATATATATATTAAAAGTATGACTATCCTCCCTTGTCGACAAGGGAGGGATGAGTCACAAGATATTGCAAATATCTTCTATACATATGTATTATACTACTCACTTATTCATTTCACTTCACTTATTCATTTCACAATACTAGATCAAAACATATTTCTCTTTTCTCTCTTGCAAAAATTCGGCAGCCACAAGGAGACCAAAGGAAGGATCATATAATTTTCAAGACAAGTTTATTTAAACACTAGTATCACTTGTTGTATAGGTTTTGCAATAAAAACCTCAAGTGATTAGGAAAAACCCTTTGTCATTAAACCTCATCATATTTCTTGTAAGCATTCATATTCATGTTATTATTTCACATTCATTTTTATGGTCATATCATTTTATTTGAGAAACATGCAAGTTATGTGATGTTTATACCACTTTTTAAGATTTTTTAAGGTTTTTAAGTGTTAAATATAAATAATCCATCCTATAATTACTCCTTGTTATATATTAGTTTTGGTGATGTCTAAGAAACCATGACACCCTAAGAAGGTGTATGGTAGGATTAGAATAGTTTCGGAGTTGTTTTGAATGGGTTAGAATAGGTTTGGCGCGAGAAAAACTCATTTCGACACGTTTTGAAAAGGGTCTGTCCTTATTTTGAAATTCTGGAAAATCAGACAGTAGGTAAAAATATTTGGCCTAGATATTTAGAAAATATACTTTAAAACGAAACCGTGGCCGCTTGAACGGATTAAAACGGAGTTATAACGAAGAAGTTATGAATTTTTCAATTTGGCGACGAAAAATATAAATTTCTGGAAATTTCAGCAACCATTATTTATTTTGTACGAGTCAAAAATGAAGCTTGGGCGTTGTAAATTATGTCAACTTGTTAAAAATATGTTAGTATACTTCGATACAAAGCTAAGGATCTTTAAAACATAGAAAACGGATTTGTAACGACTAAATTATACACTTTTACAAAAGTTGCCGTAACTTTATTCTATTAGCAAAAATTAATATATTCTCTATTAAAAACATACTACGGCAACTAAGGACAATGTTGGCGGACGTTTTTAACAATGATGTAGAACTTTTTATAACGTGATGTCTTCTAGTAAAAGTAAGTTCGCCTAGCATATTTTCCAAAATGTTAAACCGTTTGTTGAGCGGAGTTGTAACGAATAACATATAGTCACTCAAACTTGGCCGAAAACCATCCCTTAAACTATATTTTTGGACTAAAATACAATACTTAACCAATATTTTTCTTTGTGATCGAGACCTCTAGGATGGAAACTTAAGTACTAAAACTTTGAGATAATAACACAAGCTTCCCAAAACTGTTGAGTTCGTTTCCTAACACTCGGTTTGCACCATTTTGCGACTACCATAGGAGGTTGTTTCAACATAACTACTTGTAGAGTATTTTTAGTACGACGGGATGTCATAAACATATTTTGACGATAAACATTATTTCCAAAACATACAAGTGGTATGAATATCATATGAGTTTGCATTCACGACAACATATCATAACTCAAGTCATGACATTCATTTTAGGTCGCGGATAGTTTCCGAGCCTCATTTTAGTGCACTTCATTTTGTTAGCATATCAATCATACCAGGTGAGTTCATACCCCGCTTTAACTCATTTAAATTCCTATAAACTATTTGGGGCGAGATATATGCTTATTTATCCAAACATTTAAACTCTTTTGCCAAACAACATTACTTATACTTTAGACTTGGTGCGTGTAGTGACTAGACTTAAACAAACATCCCATCATTTATATGTTGGAAGGCCAATTATTTGGATACAGCCCAACGTGAGTCGTTGGAGGAACATCCCAGCATTTATATGTTGGAAGGCCATTTTTATGGATACAGCCCAACGTGAGCGTTGGAGGAACATCCCAACACGAGTTGTTGGAAGACCCTTGTGGTGACATTTATACTTTTAACTACCTTAATGCGCATATTCATGATTGTCATTCTATTTTAGGCAATGGGTTGTGAACACACAGGTTGCAAGTTTTGTATGGGCGGAACTTGGAACTGAGTGGATTTACAATGCCTTTGCTGTGTGAACATTTCTCAAAGTATTTCAGATCATTTTATTACAAACTTATGAACTCACCAACCTTTGTGTTGATACTTTTTAGCATGTTTATCTCAGGTTGTAAGGCGATAGCATTTCATGGAGCTTTTGGGTCTCATGGCATACATTGGAGTCTAGTGTTTTTATCAATTACCATTCGATATGTTTTGTAAACCTTTATGTATTATCAAACTTTGGAATCTCATGTGTTGTAAACTTTAACTTATTTAATCGAATGGTAAACTCTTTAAAACGTCTCATTATAGAGTTCGTTTTCTTTATCCATACTTTGTGCTATGACGTCATACCCCAATGACACTATCGTTCCGCTGCGATATTTTGGGGGTGTGACAGATTGGTATCAGAGACTTGGTTATAGAGAACTAGGTTGCATTTTAGTTCCTAGACTATAACCGCTTTCACGTCGATCCTTTCTTTTCCTATCGCCTTACACACTTTTCGTGCGCATATGTTTTCTTAAATATTTCTTCTAGAACCACCTCATTGGATAACGTGGTTTCCTTGTACCGATAGGGGAGTCCCAAAATCTAGATGGGTCATCAAAGATATGGAGCTCAGTAATGAGCACTTATCTAACTTGATCTCGTGACAGTTCTTGTTTGATGAGATGCGGGATCGAGCTAAATAAGTGTTACTATAGAGCTGTATAGATTTGATGATTTTGCCCGAGGATGGGAGTTCTCTTGAGGATACTTTGGGAACTGCTGGCGACTAAACCTCATAGTGACTTTAGCACCTAAAGGAATTTCCTATACACCAAGTGCGACTCTCCCTAGATACCTACCCTAAATTCCTCCTCCACCGTTTAGAATCGGATGATAGAATGGCTACCTATTTCAGTAACATCAATCGCCGAGACATGTGTGCTTGGTGGTATGTACACGTGTGAAATGAAGCAATTATATTATGGTGGCCAACATAATTATAAATGCGTCACAACCCACGTGGACATATGCGACCACGCATACGTAGATCGGTGTGGGCACACCTTAGGAACCAAATTGTGGCGTGGTATTATGTTTGAGGACGTTAAGTATAGACATTGGGAATTCAACAGTTCTTTCGCTTGCAGAGATAATGGCACCAAAGAGGGTAACACGCAGCACTGGCCGAGGTGGTGTGGCGCAAAGGGGTGGAAGGACAGGTGAGCGTGGAGGTAGAGAAGGCGGTAGCGACATGGGTAACAATGACAACAACGTTGGCGGAAACCCTGATTTTGCCGCCATCATCGCTCAACAACTTCAAATCTTGCTTCCCACTATTGTCACACAAGTTGGAAACCATATGAATAACTCGGGAAATCACGGGAACGGTACTGGTGAAACCAACAATGTAGTTGGCAGTGGCAACAAAAACAACACCACCACCAACAACAACAACAGAATCGGATGCACATATAAGGAATTTTCAGCATGCAAACCAGTGGAGTTTGATGGTATAGGAGGTGCTTTGGCGTATACTCGATGGGTAGAGAAGACAGAGTCAGTGATCGACATCAGCAATTGTGCCACACATTAGAGGGTAAAGTATGCTGCTTGCTTGCTATCAGGGAAGGTATTGACATGGTGGAACACACAGCTACAGGCTAGGGGCAGAGAAGCAGCTACAGGTATGACATGGGACGAATTTAAGGCATTATTGAAAGAAGAGTACTGCCCGGACAATGAAATGCAGAAACTGGAAGATGAATTTTATCACCACTCCATGATAGGGGCTGGTCACGCAGCCTACACAGACCGATTTCATGAGTTAGCCAGACTAGTTCCTCATCTAGTTACCCCTGAGTCCAAGAGAATCTCGAGGTACATATATGGTCTTGTCCCCGAAATCCGTGGAATTGTGAAAACTACTGAGCCGTCTACAATACAAAGTGCAATATTGAGAGTAGGAACCCTAACAGATGAGATGGTCAGAAATGGGACTTTGAAGAGCAGTGACAAGAGGAAAGAATCGAGTGGATCAAGTAGACAGATGGATGTGGTAGCAGAAAACAAGAGAGCAAGAGTTTTTGTGGCAACTGGTACTGAACAAAGAGAGTATGCGGGTACACATCCCAAATGTGCCAAATGTGCTTATCATCACCCGAAGTCCAAGCCTTGCCGCTTATGTACAATTTGCAATCAGTCAAGTCATTTTTCAAGCCAGTGTAGAGAGCGTGCAAGACCGATAACAACGGTTAACGTGGGCAACATGAGGAATAATCAAAGGACTTGCTTTGAATGTAACAGCCCGAATCACTTCCGGAATAATTGTCCTCAGTTGAATAAGCCACCGATACAAGCTAATCTAGCGGTGGCAATTGAAGGAAATAACCCAAACCCTGTACTCAATATCAGTCCACCCCGACCTCGAGCATTTTATTTAGGAACTGAGGCAGCCCGCAATGCGTAACTGGTACGTTTTTCCTGGACCATTAAGTGATCCACTGTATTATTCTGATTTAGTGAGTCTCATTAGATAAGAAACCTAGACGCGTAAGTTTTGGCATAAACACTTTGACCATACACTTTGATTTCGCGAAACCTAAGGTTAGAACATTAAGTATCATCGATTGAATCACGAGGACGTGATTCCTCTGACATGGGAAGAATGTCACAATTCTCAATTTTTAGTCATTTCTCAAACTCTACATTCATCATACTAGTCATGCATGGGTTTTGCATTTCACATTAAACGCATAATTTCATATTAAATAAACGTTATCGCGTAATAAATTATTTTGAACAATTGATCCGATATTTCCAAAAATTATCCCAACATATTTTTATACTCATATTAAGTTTATAAAAATAATATTATGAGTTTACCCAATGTTTTAAATTTATTTCGCATATAAATTGTTATGTTTATATAAATTACGACGTTTTTCTTAAATTCGACACGATTATTATTATATCACTCAAATTTTGCAAGAAATGTATTTTTATAATTTTTATGACCTAAAAATATTTTATCTTGAACTGTGAAAATTTATTTTTATATAACGCTACCCTAAATATTCACAAGTGACTACAACTTACCACTTAACTTATTTTAACCTCACAAATCTTACACTAATACATAATAAATAAAAAAAATATATATATATATTAAAAGTATGACTATCCTCCCTTGTCGACAAGGGAGGGATGAGTCACAAGATATTGCAAATATCTTCTATACATATGTATTATACTACTCACTTATTCATTTCACTTCACTTATTCATTTCACAATACTAGATCAAAACATATTTCTCTTTTATCTCTTGCAAAAATTCGGCAGCCACAAGGAGACCAAAGGAAGGATCATATAATTTTCAAGACAAGTTTATTTAAACACTAGTATCACTTGTTGTATAGGTTTTGCAATAAAAACCTCAAGTGATTAGGAAAAACCCTTTGTCCTTAAACCACATCATATTTCTTGTAAGCATTCATATTCATGTTATTATTTCACATTCATTTTTATGGTCATATCATTTTATTTGAGAAACATGCAAGTTATGTGATGTTTATACCACTTTTTAAGTGTTAAATATAAATAATCCATCCTATAATTACTCCTTGTTATATATTAGTTTTGGTGATGTCTAGGAAACTATGACACCCTAAGAAGGTGTATGGTAGGATTAGAATAGTTTCGGAGTTGTTTTGAATGGGTTAGAATAGGTTTGGCGCGAGAAAAACTCATTTCGACACGTTTTGAAAAGGGTCTGTCCTTATTTTGAAATTCTGGAAAATCCGACAGTAGGTAAAAATATTTGGCTTAGATATTTAGAAAATATACTTTAAAATGAAACCGTGGCCGCTTGAACGGATTAAAACGGAGTTATAACGAAGAAGTTATGAATTTTTCAATTTGGCGACGAAAAATATAAATTTCTGGAAATTTCAGCAACCATTATTTATTTTGTACGAGTCAAAAATGAAGCTTGGGCGTTGTAAATTATGTCGACTTGTTAAAAATATGTTAGTATACTTCGATACAAAGCTAAGGATCTTTAAAACATAGAAAACGGATTTGTAACGACTAAATTATACACTTTTACAAAAGTTGCCGTAACTTTATTCTATTAGCAAAAATTAATATATTCTCTATTAAAAACATACTACGGCAACTAAGGACCATGTTTGCGGACGTTTTTAACAATGATGTAGAACTTTTTATAACGTGATGTCTTCTAGTAAAAGTAAGTTCGCCTAGCATATTTTCCAAAATGTTAAACCGTTTGTTGAGCGGAGTTGTAACGAATAACATATAGTCACTCAAACTTGGCCGAAAACCATCCCTTAAACTATATTTTTGGACTAAAATACAATACTTAACCAATATTTTTCTTTGTGATCGAGACCTCTAGGATGGAAACTTAAGTACTAAAACTTTGAGATAATAACACAAGCTTTCCAAAACTGTTGAGTTCGTTTCCTAACACTCGGTTTGCACCATTTTGCGACTACCATAGGAGGTTGTTTCAACATAACTACTTGTAGAGTATTTTTAGTACGACGGGATGTCATAAACATATTTTGACGATAAACATTATTTCCAAAACGTACAAGTGGTATGAATATCATATGAGTTTGCATTCACGACAACATATCATAACTCAAGTCATGACATTCATTTTAGGTCGCGGATAGTTTCCGAGCCTCATTTTAGTGCACTTCATTTTGTTAGCATATCAATCATACCAGGTGAGTTCATACCCCGCTTTAACTCATTTAAATTCCTATAAACTATTTGGGGCGAGATATATGCTTATTTATCCAAACATTTAAACTCTTTTGCCAAACAACAGTACTTATACTTTAGACTTGGTGCGTGTAGTGACTAGACTTAAACCAACATCCCATCTTTTATATGTTGGAAGGCCAATTATTTGGATACAGCCCAACGTGAGTCGTTGGAGGAACATCCCAGCATTTATATGTTGGAAGGCCATTTTTATGGATACAGCCCAACGTGAGCGTTGGAGGAACATCCCAACACGAGTTGTTGGAAGACCCTTGTGGTGACATTTATACTTTTAACTACCTTAATGCGCATATTCATGATTGTCATTCTATTTTAGGCAATGGGTTGTGAACACACAGGTTGCAAGTTTTGTATGGGCGGAACTTGGAACTGAGTGGATTTACAATGCCTTTGCTGTGTGAACATTTCTCAAAGTATTTCAGATCATTTTATTACAAACTTATGAACTCACCAACCTTTGTGTTGACACTTTTTAGCATGTTTATCTCAGGTTGTAAGGCGATAGCATTTCATGGAGCTTTTGGGTCTCATGGCATACATTGGAGTCTAGTGTTTTTATCAATTACCATTCGATATGTTTTGTAAACCTTTATGTATTATCAAACTTTGGAATCTCATGTGCTGTAAACTTTAACTTATTTAATCGAATGGTAAACTCTTTAAAACGTCTCATTATAGAGTTCGTTTTCTTTATCCATACTTTGTGCTATGACGTCATACCCCAATGACACTATCGTTCCGCTGCGATATTTTGGGGGTGTGACATAGACGGTATTGGAGAAGTTCCTCCTGCATTGCTTCTATCCATGCGGGTTCTGCCATTGCCTCCCGAATGTTTTTCGGTTCAATATTGCTAATTGAGCAAAGGTAAACACACAAGTCACAATCGGTGGCAAGTTGACGTCTCGTCTGAATTAGCCTTGAAGGTTCACTAATAACTTGTTCAATTGGGTGGTCTTTTGTCCACTTCAGAGTAGAAGGATACCGTTGGTTATACGTATGCGAGTTAGATGGTTCTCGTAAGCATGAGGATGATTCAGCTGATTCCATAGCAAACGGGTTTTTAAATAAGTCTTCATCTATCGTTGCATCGTTTCGGTTTTGGTTTTGCTCATCAACTGCTGGTAGAACAGGTGCAATAACTGTAGTAGATGTAGATGGAGTTGGTGCATTGGTTTCGACCGTTGTAGATGCATCTTCTGTTGGTGGTGGAGGATGATTTTGAGCGGGTGCAGCGGAATGATGGTTTGATGCATTTGTCGAAGTTCCACCATAGTATTCATCGAACATTAACTCGAAGAAATTCTCCCATTCTTGTTCTCTAGGATTGTCAAACGAAGTTGATTGAGCTCTTTGAGGTACGAGTCCTGAACTGATGTGTTCAGAAGTCTGCGGGTTTAGTGCGGGTTCTAGAGCGAGTCTCTAAGAAGCCATAATCTGTGAAAGTTCATCAAATTTCACATTCATCGTCTCCATGATCCTCCTAGTTCTTCTGTTATACACCCTGAATGCCCTCGAGTTATCTGAATATCCAATGAAGATTCCAATATCACCTTTAGCTTTCAATTTACCTAGATCTTCTCTGTCATTCGTAGGATAGCACAAAGCGCCAAACACGTGAAAGTAAGAGATATCAGGTTTTCTGTTGTTGACAAGCTCATACGGGGTTTTATTGAATCTAGGATGGATTAGGGATCGGTTCTGAGTGAAACAAGCAGTGGCAACAGCATCAGCCCATAGAAATAACGGTGCACTAGAATAGATTAGCATTGTGCGAGCAGCTTCCACAAGAGTTCGATTTCTTCTTTCAACTACCCCATTCTGCTGTGGAGTTCTAACAACTGATGTCTGATGTGTAATTCCAACATCTTCAAAATAAGATTTTAACTCCTGATTTGTGAATTCAGTGCCGTTGTCTGTTGTTACAACTCTTACTGGAGCTTGAAGAAGTACTTGAATACGTTTCAGAAAGGTGATGATGATGCCTGGTGCTTCGTCTTTTGATCTCAGAAACTTAACCCATGTATATCTCGAATAATCATCGACGATAACAAGGATATACTTTAAACTATCAACCTTATCACAAACCCAACACTTTATGCATAGAACACGAACAACACAAACACAAACATATGCGTAAATAAAGAAGGAAAGATTAAGATGTTGGTGACTTGATGTTTATAAAACCGTGTATGTTGTGAGAGAAAGATGAAAACAATAAGTTGTATATTCCAAAGAAAACATACACACACACACACACACACACTCAAGCACACCCCTTAAATGACCATTTGAGGGGTATTTATAGTACAAGTGACTTGATGCCCTAAAAGGATTTCTATGGGCTTTTCGTGGGCTTGGACATGGGTTGGATTGGATATAAGGCAAGCTTAACTAAACTAATACCCATTTAGCTTAGTCCAATCCATGAGCCCGTTGACTATTCTAGCACGATATCTAACACACGTTACAAAGTTCCTAAACGTGAATGACCATCACTTCTAATAAAACAATTAAGGCTAACACTAATATTCGGCTTAAGCTTCTCACATGCAAGTTCAAGAAGAAGTTGAATGTTCAACTTTTATTGCAAGTTTGGCAGGTGCCGCTTTCTCTCATGCATTCCTAATATGGCGAGCTCTATGTATGAAGATTTTGTTCATTGCCGATTGTTTGAGATGGATTTCATTTCTTTGGAAGACGTTAGTAGTGGTTGTGTGTGTTCGTGGGAGATCCACTTGAGAGCTGTACTCTTTTTCCCTACCCCAAGGTTTTCCCACTGGGTTTTTACTTGGAAAGGGTTTTTAAGGAGGCAGTCTTATTTGGTTCATCAATATCCTTCAAAGAGGTGGGCGGATAGCTATGGTGATTCTTGCGTTGTTAGATGGTTGTTCCCTATCGGGATGTTAGTCATTGTATGTTTTTATAATTATAACACTTAGTGGCCTGTCACAAGTGCTTTAGTGGGTTGTTTCAAGCTTAGCTTGAGGTTAATGTGGTACCTCTGCCACATTCCATTGTACTTATTTGGTTGATTGTTAATATATTTTGCCAGGGTGAATCCCTTTTACCCAAAAAAAACCTAATCGTTGTAGTGTAGTATTAGGTTAAGCCACGGGTATTGATATCGTTCTCTAGGGGAATAGGAATGCTAGTGAGAAGTTACTACGCTAAGGTTGGGGTTGAGGAAGATTCTTTTTTTATCTTTTTTATATTTTTTTAGGAAATGGAAAGGTACGAATCTCGGGGTTCGGATTTGGGGGCTGGTATTTTTACCGATTACTCTACTTATCTAATTATCTAAGCTAGGGGTAGTCTATGTCTATTGTTGTGTGCTCGTATGATGATTAAAAATGTGTTTACTTAGGTTTTATTACTCCCTAGTTATCTCCTATTGATGGTTGAATTGTCACATTCTTATTCTTAACGCGTTGTGTTTCTAAAGTCGTAGGTATGCGTTTATCCCTAACTCTTTGAAGCTACCAAAGGTTAATGACTACGAAATCTCTAGGATTCATAAACTTAACACTAAGGTATTCTTTGGATGTATAGCCTACAATTCCACTAGTAACTATAGGCTATAGTTCAACAAAGATTAATCAAGCATTAATAGCACAACGAATGACCTATCGCAATACTAGGTCAATCACAATTAAGATAAGAGACAACCAATCAATATTCAATAACTAAGTTTCATATTACCTAAGCAAACTCACAAAAAAATTAGCCGGACATGGAAAACATGCAAGCATACACACAATCAATTGAAGACATAATTGAATTGATGAAGTAAAACACTTATCTTGATGTAAGATATGGTATGGAACCCTAAAATACTGTACAAGACAGCCTTGGTTCGGTTTAGGTTTTTACTCCACAAAACTACACACTTAAAACTGAAAAATTCGGATTCTATATATAGTGTTACAAACTGCGATGGCGTTACTCTTTAATTGTGACGCCGTCGGGTCGCCGTCATTAGGGTTTCGTCTTTGCCACGTTAGCATTGTGACGACGTCACCTTATGCCTGTTACGCCGTCTCCTTCAGTCTCTGACGCCGTCTGGATTAAATCTAGGCCGTCTGAGCTGCGACGACCTACTCTTTTAAAACCTGATGTCGTCACTTGTAAATAAGCAATTTGGCTATTGAGTCGTCACAAAACTTGTTCTGACGGCGTCACAAGTAGAACCTGACGTCGTCCCCTTTCAATTCAGCAGCCTGAGTGTCTCGATTCTTGACTTTGGCCATTTTCTTCGTATATTCGCGCCTTTTCGTCTGAATAAGTGTCATTCCATCAATTTGCCTTCAAGAGACCTAAAAAGTGAAAAGGAACGAAATTAAGTAGTAACGGATACAAAAGTGATCAATTAAGGGCTTAAATAACCCCTCAAAAAGGTACTTTTTAAATCCTTATCAAATATCCCTACACTTTGTATTTGCTTGTCCTCAAGCAAATGTGCTTTTAGCTAATTGATTTATAAATTAGGGGTCATGAAGCATTAGTTTAGAATGATCCACAACACATATAAGCCCCGCAAAAGTCATAACAAGCATGGAAATTACATACTAGCACCTCACATGGGGTGTTTGGATACTTACATCTCTTGGGTGTATATGAAATATACCAAGTTGGAAATGGAAGATAAACACTCATTAACCGGTCCTAGTACATAGATTACCATAGGCTTGAGACTAGATCAAACCTCCATCGCTTTGGCGTCTAGGAAAGACTATCCAAGAGGTCTTTTAAAGGGTTGTAAGGGTAGGCTTACGGTAGGGAAACAAAGGGTTTGGTGGCATAGGCGATTTAGTGGTGGCAAGTCAAAAATCTTTATGTTACAAGCATGAGAAGAATGGCGTTGCTAAGCAAAGACTCGACACTCTAAACTCTAGATAACTGAAACAAACAAACATAAATTTAAAGATAGATGTAGGATGGTAGCCCGTATGTTTTTTCATTTTTTCATTTTCATTTTTTGTTGGATCGATATACTTTAATCAAACTAACTTAACTAGCTTGTTAAGGTTTAATAAACTCGGATAAATCCTAAGTTATTAACAAAGAAACACTGAGCAATCTTTATTAAGTACGCGGAATTTACTTAACAAAGCTAAGAAGAAAAACTTTATTATAAACTCTAAATCTGCTTATTATGCAGATACTCTAATACAACTCTAAGATAATCGAACTTTTCTCTAAAACACTAATTCGTAAACTCTAAAACTCTTTTTCTGAAAATCCTACATCTAATGCCAATCTAGGAGTCCTTTTATAGGCTCAAGGATATCCTAGTCGGTTTACAATTGATAACCTTGTACGACAAGTAATCTAAACATGGAATACAATACTTTCCATAAACGAATATAACAGTTCTTTTGTTCTAGCAGTACTTTGACTTTATCTTGCAGTACTTTGACTCTGTCTTTAGCAGTACTTTGACTATTTGACTTCTTCCAGTTCTTTGCAGCTTACAGTACTTTCATATCTTCAGTACTTTGATATCTTCAGCACTTTCATATCCCAACAATCCTCCCCTAACTTGAATTCTACTTGCTTGACTTCAAGTTCCTTTGTGAATATATCTTTAACAGCTTCATCTTTAAAATGGATTGTATCTTAGTCTTTAGATTGTATCTCTGTAATATCTGTGCTTGTCAAAGTATCTCTTAGAATTGTTCTCTTCACAGCAGCATCCAGCAATCTCCATCTTTTCAGCAACACAACAACATATGACAGTTTGTACAGTAATTCAGTTTAAGTTGCATACTATTCTCATCACATCTAAGTGAATCATTGAAAATTTAATGGATTTAGAACTCTTTACCAAAGCCATTATCTCTGGAGTAGCCAAATGTTTTGGTGTGTAAGACCATGGTACATTGATAACCATATGATTTTTAGCAAACCACCAGCTATCAACAGATTTGTTTTGTCTTTACCAAAAGCTGTACCCTTCTGGACTAGTTAGTTCTTTTATCTAATGGTGAACTAATTACCAATAATGGTTTTTCCACTGCCTTTACCACAAGCCATTTTCTTATGGGCTAGCCAACTCTTCACATTACTGATATGGTGAGTTGATGACCATCCAACTTATTAGCAAGTTGTCAACTAAAAACGGATTTGATATATCTTTACCAGAGCCGTTTGCTCATGGATTAGTCAATCCTTTTGTAACCATGGTGGATTGATAACCTATTGATGTTATCATCACAAAAACCATTTATTCAACCTTTATTTCAAAAATATTTAATACTTAGCAAAAAGGTTTTTCTAAAATTCTTTTAACTGGTTTAGTTCAGAAAACAGTACTTTAATGAAAGTACTGTCTGATAAGCAGTACTTTGAATAAAAGTACTGATATATCAAAAAGTATTTATTCAAATAAAATTCATACCAGTTATAGATCATTCTCAGCAATAGTAGTCCAGTCTATAAACAAATTGATAACCATGCAAGCAGTTTCATTGACCTCTTCTACTTCCAATCCATGCTCTAGCATTCTTCTCATAAGATCAACTATAAGAGGATATCTTCTTTCTGCAAACATGTGTATCATTGTTCCATTTTCTAGTTCCAAAACATGAACTCCAGATTCTTCAAAGAATCTCCAGCAAACTATTTCCCAGCTTTCTTGATCCTTCCAAATATCATCAGTGCTTTCTTCATTAGTTTTCCCACATGGTTATAAGATCACCATGTAAAACCAATCCAATCCCTTCTAATGGATTATCTTCAAAATAAGCCTTCACAACATGATATAAGTAGAATAGATCTACTCTATCTATAATATGCAGCAAATCCCATAGCCTTTTGAAAACTCTGAATCTTTCATCTTCTTTATGAAAAACCATGTAATCTCCATTCTTGGATTTCACAACTTTGAAAACACTAATCTTTGATCTGTTCATCTTCATGTCATCATCTTCCTTTGTATAATCAAAATCTACCACTCTGAGATAATTCTTCAATTCATCACTAGTCTCAGATCTTAATTCAACCTTTTCTTTCTTTGAAAACTGAACATCTGTAACTTCAGTTTTTCTTTTTCTCTTTAAGCTCTTCTTCCTTTCAGCTTCAGTCCAAAAAGCTTCTTCTCTAAAGTCTTTAATGCCTGCAACATCTTTCTTTTAAGCTTCTCTCTCAGCATCATATAATCTCTTCATATCCACATAATTTAGCTTCTGCAATCCTTTAAATCCTCTGCTTTTTAGATATGCCATCATTGCATTCCTTTCTTTAGCTAAATTAGGTCTTCTTTGCATATATTGAACAGGTGTAGGAGACTCTAATGATTCAGTAGCTTCAGCATTCAATTCCTCATGTATTTTCTGAGCTGCTTCTCTATTCTGAGCTTCTTGAGCTTCCTGTTCTTCTCTATATTTAGCATTTAACTCTTCTTGAACTTTTCTGGCTGCAGCTTCATTCCTAGCCACTTCAATAGCTCTAAGTTCTGCCAAAGTTAGTTTCTTTTTCTTAGTTTCGACCAGAACACCTTTCCCTTTGTCTTTTGGATCAATTGCAGGTTGATCAGTTCTTGGTTGTTCTTCTTCTTGTACATCTCTAATAGTAACTCCTCCTCTTGGTTGTGACAAATCTAACATTGTAGCAATTAATTCATCATCACTCGCAGAATGAATAGGTTTGAATGTAGGTTCCTCCTCTTCTTCTATAACAGTTGTAGAAGGACCAGCTTCTTCATCAAAATTCAATACCCTTGGAGTTATTGGTGTTATTACTTCTTCCCTAGATGTATCATGAAAATCAGTACTTTGATGTTCAGTACCTTGATCATCAGTACCTTGAACTTGCACTTCTTCTTGTTCTTCTGAAATAATCTTTTCTGCAGTACTTACAGATTCTTTCTTCTTTGTAATATCTTCTTCAGATTCTTTCTTCTTCATAACATCTTCTTTCAAATTATCCTTTTCTAAATTCCTCCCCAAGTTGACAGAAGATGATTTAGAAACCTTCGTTCGTTTCAATTCCTTACGAAGTGCTTTACCACGTTTGTTTTCCTCTTTAACCCATAAGTTGAAACCTTGAATATAGGGTTTAATAAAATTCCTTAACCAGATATACCTACGCTTCAACTTCTTAAGCGCTTTAGCTTGACGGTCAACAGTCTTGTTTAACCTAGCTAGCTCCCTTGTTAAAGCATAATTATCCAAAGTCAAACCTTCACGAGGTATAGTAGGAGCATCACCTTGAACTTGGGAATGTTCCTCTGAAACAGAAACAAATGGTTGAGGAGATGGAGTAGGTGTTTTCGCAATCTCTGCTTGAACCTCAGGACTTGGAGAAACATCACCCTGTAATGATGCAGTACCTTCAAGAGAAGCAGTACTTGCAGATGCAGTACCTTGTGAGGCAGCACTTTGTGAAGCAGTACCTTGTGCAGAATCAGTACCTTCACTTTCTTCATCCTCTCCAGCTGCATCACGTACAGCTTGTACAACTTCCATCATTGTTGTAGTTAATGGAATATCTCCACCTCTGAACAAATTACTTCGCTTAGCCATGAATGTATAAATTTTGGCTTGTTGCACAATGACAGGTAACAAAGTAGCAGGTTTTGGAACATCAGCCAATTGCTTGTTCAAGAAAACCTGTACAAATCGTGGGTACATCAACCATGTTGACCCAGAGGAGATATGAGATAGCATCCCATCCAAAATAAGCCTTGAAAAATTAAACATTCTATCAGTAGCTAAGCCAACCACTGCAGATGCAATATTCGACCCAAACTGCTCCCAAGAAGTACTTTTAGAACTTATGCAATGGAGCAAAACATGAATCAAAAACTTCCATTGAGGACAGAATAATGCTTTCTTGAATGTTTGTTCAGTCAAAGAACCTTCATAACCAAGATTCCGAAAAGTATCCCAAATCAATTGCTTGTCAAAACGAATAGCCCCATCTTCATCTTCAAATAATAAATCTGCTCGAATAGAAGCTTCTGTAATCTTGATAGTCCGTCCAGCAACTGATGATCTAATATAATATTCATCCTCCTCCATATTATCTCTAGCATTAGCCCAAAATTCTTGAATCCATGGTTCAATTATATCCGGCTCAACCAAAAGAGCATAACTAATAGGTGACCCAATAAGATAATCAATTATATCATAGAAAGCCACATTCGCCTCAGACTTATCCAAATTAGCCACCATATTGTGCTTCGAAACAGTTAAACGATTCACCATTGTGGAAAAAATGAGCACAATTAAGATCTTGATCGAATAATAAGATAGTTATTGGGAGATAAGTATGGAAAAGATGTAAAGTAATAATATGAGAGGGAAAATCGGAAAGTAGTTATTTATAGGTGAGATTTGAAAAATCACAACCTAAATAACAAAGTGACCGTTACTACCAATTACCCAGCAATATTACCGTTGGAACAGTACTTTAATACGACAAACAGTACTTTCCACATAAGCAGTACTTTCCCAAGCAGTACTTTCAGGAAAAACAGTACTTTGCCAAATACCTTCATATAAACTAAGTATAAACAAGCATCCTCCCCTCAAGCAATACACAGGACTATATCTAACACCTTATAGTCCTCCCCTTAAACATAGCTTAGTAGTTAATCATTCCAATGCTCACGACCAAGTGATTGAATCGTGACACATCAAAACCTTTTGTGAGTAAATCAGCTACATTATCATCCGTGTGAACTTTAACTACATTAATGAGCCTATGCTCATAGCAATCTCTGATAAAGTGATGCCTAATCTGAATATGCTTTGTCTTGGAATGATACACAGGATTCTTCATAATACAAATAGTACTCTCATTATCAATATTGATAGGAGTATTCTTAAAATTGAATCCATAGTCCAAGAGTTGATTTTGCATCCACAAAACTTGACCACAACAACTTGCAGCAGCTACATATTCAGCTTCAGTAGATGATGTTGCTGCAATTGTCTGCTTTTGGCATTGCCAGGAGACTAACCTTCTTCTAAGATATTGGCATCCACCAGTTGTGGATCTTCTATCATAATTATCACCTGCATAATCACTATCTGAAAAAGCTTCTAAGTGAAAAGGTGACTCTCTAGGATACCACAACCCCAACTTAGGTTGTTGTTTCAAATAACAGAAAATTCTTTTTACTGAATTCAGATGAGAGATCTTTGGTGAGACTTGATATCTTGCACATAGACAAACTGCAAACATGATATCAGGCCTTGATGCAGTGAGATACATAAGAGAGCCAATCATAGATCTGTATAACTTGACTTCAACAGGCTGTCCATCTTCATCTTTACCCAATGAATTGATAGATTTAATCGGTGTAGTAACAGCCTTCATATCATCAAAATTAAACTTCTTAAGTATGTCTGTAACATACTTGTCTTGACTAATGAAAATTCCTTCCTTGGACTGCTTAACCTGAAGTCCTAAAAAGAATGTTAACTCTCCCATTGAACTCATTTGAAATTCCTTCTGCATCAGCTGCTCAAACTCTTTAACCATGGACTGTTTGGTAGCCCCAAAGATAATATCATCAACATACACTTGAACTAACATGATATCTTTCTTGTCTCTCTTGATAAACAAAGTCTTGTCAATAGCGCCCCTCCTGTATCCATGTTGTAATAAGAATGTAGAAAGCCTCTCATACCAAGCTCTAGGTGCCTGATGAAGACCATAAAGAGCCTTAACCACCTTATAGACTTTGTTTGGATGTTTAGGATCTTCAAAACCAGGAGGTTGTTTCACATACACCTCTTCTGTAATAGTGCCATAAAGAAAAGCACTCTTAACATCCATCTGATATACCTGAAAACCCATATAAGAAGCAAAAGCAAGAAAGATTCTAATTGCTTCAATTCTTGCCACAGGAGCAAATACCTCATCATAATCTACCCCTTCCTCATGCCTATAACCCTGAGCAACTAACCTTGCCTTGTTCTTGATAACATTGCCTCTTTCATCTCTTTTAACTCTAAAAACCCATCTGGTTCCAATAACTCTCTTCCCATCTAGAAGATCACATAAAACCCAAACTTCTTGAAGTTTAAATTGAAGAAGTTCTTCCTGCATAGCTTCAACCCAGCTCTCTTTAGTCAAAGCCTGAGCAATATTTTTGGGTTCCTCTTGAGAGATGAAACAAGTAAATAAGCAGGTTTGATGGTCCTTATGATTTAGCATGTTTTGATTATACACAAAGCTAAGTAAAGCTTTATGAGGTTTTGTGAAACCCTTAGCTTTGTGTCTTGTCATAACTCCAGATGTAGAAGGACCAATGATTTGATCAGTAGGATGATTCTTATGAATCCGTAAAATAGGAGATTATGGAACTTCATATGTATCACCCAAGTTAGTATAATCAGCACCTTCATTGGAATCTGTGAAAATACCTTCATCTTCAAGCTCATCATCAGTTTCTTCTAACCCAGGCATGGTAGGATCATCCAAATCATCTAAAGTACTGTCAACAGGTGCAGCAGTACTTTGGTCGAAAGTACTGTCCAAAGTACTGTAAGAGTACTCTGTAGACTTGTTCTTCTTCTTTGCCTCTTCATAAGCTCTCCTTTGTTCATCAGTGTAAGAATGTGCTAACACATCTTGAAGAAGCATCTGATTAAGTTCCTCTTGAATAGATTGATCCTCTACAGATAATGAGGATTGTGGTGCAACAGTACTTTGGTTTGGAGAATCAGTACTTTGCTTAGGAACATCAGTACTTTGTTTTGGACTTACAGGATCTTTATTAGGAACAGCATCAGGTCTAATATGAACATCATGAACAACATATTGAATATCTTCTTCATTGTGCAAAGGCTGATTTTCTTCTCTAACAGGAACATAATTCATCGAAGGAGATAAAATCTCAAGATCAAACATCCAATCAGGACCTTTACCTTTCTCATTGTCTTGATCTTCTAAAAATTCAACATGAAGACAATCTTGAATCTTCTTAGTAACTCTGTTGTAGACTCTAAAGCCTTTACTGTTAGTGCAATATCCCAATAAGTAACCTTCTTCAGACTTGCCATCAAACTTCCCCAGATTATCAATAGTATTCAAAATAGTAAGAGGGCATCCAAAAGGCTTCATAAAACGAATGTTGGGTTTATTGCCCATCAGCAATTC
Source organism: Chrysanthemum seticuspe (assembly GCA_019973895.1). Classification (NCBI taxonomy): domain Eukaryota; kingdom Viridiplantae; phylum Streptophyta; class Magnoliopsida; order Asterales; family Asteraceae; genus Chrysanthemum; species Chrysanthemum seticuspe. The sequence continues at coordinate 210,749,165 of BPTQ01000008.1, read as the reverse complement.
ATAGGGTGTCTTCATCTGTGGTTTGGTGACAGAGACCCTGTTAAGTACATAGCATGCAGTACTTACAGCTTCTGCCCAAAATTGAATAGGAAGATGAGAATCTGCTAACATAGTCCTTGCTGCTTCAATCAAGGTCCTATTCTTTCTCTCTGCAACACCATTTTGCTGTGGTGTTCTAGCAATACTAAACTCCCTTTTTATACCTTTATTAGCACAAAAGTCATCCATAAGCTTGTTCTTGAATTCAGTTCCATTGTCGCATCTAATACCTCTAACCTTGAGTCTTAATTGGTTTTCAAGTGCTATAATTAGAGTCTGAATAGCATCAAATGTATCATCTTTAAAGCCCAAAAAGAAAACCCAACTGAATCTACTACAATCATCAGTAACAACCAAACAGTACTTCTTCTTATTTAAACTTTCCACAGAGACAGGTCCAAATAAATCCATATGTAATAGCTCCAATGGTTCTCTAATATTTCTTTCATCAAGCTTCTTGCAGGAAGCTTTGTGTTGTTTACCCTTCTTGCATGCCAAACATGATTGATCATTCTTGTAAGTCTTTGAAGGTAAACCTCTAACTAAATTGCCTTTGACCAGTTTGTTGATGTTCTTGAAATTCACATGGCCCAATCGTCTATGCCATTGATGTGCCTCTTCAGATGTTGCTTTAGCCACCAAACATGTGGCTCTACCATAGGAATGTAGACTCTTCATGTCTAAACTATACACATCATTTGTCCTTGGTACTCTAAGTACTACCAAGTCATCATCAACAGGTTTGAAGTCAGAAGAAAGGATGAGACATTCTGTGTCAGTGAATAACACAGGATGCTTTTTATCACAAATTTGAGAGACTGACAACAAGTTGAACTTAAGCTCCTTCACATATCTGACATTCTCAAAATCAATTCTTCCAGCTTTAATTGTTCCTTTCCCAGTAATCCTTCCTCCATTGGGATCATTCCCAAATGCAACTTTTCCTCCACTAATATTTCTAAAATCAGACAGGATCTCTTTATCGCCTGTCATACTTCCAGAGCAACCAATATCCACAATAAGATGATCTTTAAGCTCCTCTTCTGGGTTGCCCTGCACACAAAGAAAAGAGTTAGAAACTTTTAGGAACCCAAGCCATTACTGACTTGTGTTCCCCTTGAGAAGTTACAAACTCAAATTCTTTGAGTATGTAATTCTCACTATCTTTCAAATTATGATCCAAAATTATCTTTGTAGAATGTGGATTTTCAAAACTCTTTGATTTTTCAACATAAATTTCTTTCACCAGATTGTTAGCATTTTCTTTTGTCACAAAAACATCTGATTCACTTTTTGTTGAACGTACTGTATGTCTCTCAGCAGTACTGTCCCTTTTAATCCATTCAGTTTTAACAGGTGGTTCTTGTGATCTAGATCCCCTATATGAATTGTGATACCTTCTAGGTTGATAGTGAGATCTCCTAGAATTTCTATCCCAAGTATGGTTTTCAGTACCTTGTCTCTGAGCAGTACTTTGGAAAGTACTGTGAGATACTGAAGGTCTTCTCTGATGTGGGTATCTATGATCTGGTGTGAAGTTTCTGTGATTAACCCTATTAGAATTAGTCCAAACTGGTTTGTGCTCTCTAGGTCTCTGATTGTTAGACTTATTCCTTGGAAACTTGCTTAGATATTCTGAGTGTTTGTCACAATCTTTGATTAGGTGAGTAGGACTATAACACACAAAACACAGTTTTTGACCCATATGACCAAAGTGATTTCTTCTATGTCTATGCCCAAAATTATTTTGCCTTCTTGATGACTGATAAAATCTGTTTTGACCATAATTATCCCAAAAAGGTTTAGCAGTACTGTTTTGAAAAGGTTTTGCAGAAGGTACTGCTTGTTGAGCAGTACTTTGGTTTAAAGGTACTGCTTGATTTCGAACATTATTTTCAACAGTTTCTTTGGGTTTCTCAGACCTAGATTGAGCAACAAGCTTCTTCCTAAACTCTAGACTATCTACACCATAACGAGAAACATCAGGCCTAGAGGGGTGATGACTAATGGGATGAGGAACAGCATGATAACCATTGTCTTTCTTATATTCAGGAGGTGGTTCACTTACTGAGCCCTCATTACTAGATGAATCTAAATAGTTAATGAGCTCATCATCACTAGTGGTTATGTCTTCAAAAACACCATCATCCTGATCACTAGGTTGGTTTTCTTCTTCATTACTAAAGTCCATTCCAAATCCTAAGCCTGTTCTAATGTAAGCCCTTCTCTGTTTTTCAACATAAGTAACATGAGACAAGCCAGACTCTCCCCAAGCAGCAAACTTAGCTAACAAATCATCTCTTTCCTTAGTTAATTTCTCAATTTCAGCAATTTTACAGTTTAGTTTCCATTCACTAAGTTTTAACTGGTAATCCTGTTGTTCATACTTTTCAGCCCAAGCCATTTCATTATTTTCATGTGTTATGATTTTAGCTTCTATAGACTCTAAAGTGATTTGATATCCTGCTACCTCAGACCTAGCCCTAATACAATTATCTCTTTCAATCACATAATTGTTAAGTAATTTTTGATAAAACTCATAACAGTTTGAGCATACCTCAGAGATAGGAGACTGAGTTGGTGAAGTAGCCACCATAGCAAGAAGAACAGGATCATCTTCACTTTCTTTGCTCCAATCAAATCCTCCAAAGCCATCATCAGATACCAAAGCAGCATGTTCAGATGCTTCATCAAAAGCAGTGCTCCAATCCAAGGCTTCCACTGTGTCTTCAACTGTATCTTCCACTGCTACCATACAGTAAGTCACCGGTTCATCATCAAACTCTTCACTCCAGTCAACCTCTGATAACTTCTCTTGAGCAACCAAAGCCTTTGTTTCAGTTATTGGAATTTCCTTGAGCTCAAGTTTAGGCTTCTCAGATGTTCTGTTTGCTTGATACTTAGCAAACCTGCACTCCCTTGCAAAGTGACCAGTCTTTTGACAATTTAAGCATTCAATTTTAGATTTGTCAAAAGTTATTCCTTGTTTGGGTTTGAAATCAATACTTTTGCCTGTCTTCTTCATGTACTTTTTGATCCTTGCAGTGATCAAAGCAACTTGCCACCTAATATCAATTTCTTCAAGTGCATCTTCTTCAATCTGTGCTAGATCCTCTTCATAAGTGACAGGTAAGCTTGCTTGCTGTGCAAAGAAGGAGCACACAACTTCATCTGAGTTCAAAGTGGTAGATGGTGGGGCCTGCTGAGCATATGATGGGGGATTGTAAACAACAGTACTTTGAGAAACAGTACTTTGAGGAGAAGCAGTACTTTTGGAAGTACTGTTCTTCTTTTCAGATGATAGAAAAGCAATACTGTGAGATTTGGAATTTGGTTGACCACTCATCTCATGTTCATACACCTTTAATTGATGATAGAGATCATCAAAGTCCATAACATCCAATCCTTGTTGTCCTCTGATCATAGTAGCAATCACATGCCATGTAGATGGCAAACTCCTTAGAAACTTCAAATTAGCATCCTCAACTGATACTTGTGCCTTGTATAACTCCAACATGTTGAGGAGATTCTGAAACCTATCATAAGCAGCATCAAGACTCTCTCTTTCTCCTACTGTGAAAGTTTCAAACTGTTGTTTCAGCAAGTTTCTGTGCATCTTCTTAGAGGCTTCATTCCCTCCAAATCTGGTCTTGAGAGCAGCCCAGAGCTGCTTAGCATCTTTAGCATCATGAAACTTGAGAAGATGACCATCTGGAATAGCAGACAAGAGAATGTTTAGAGCCTTCTCTTGATTCCTTAGTGTTGCTGCTGGTAAGACTGCCTTTGGTGCTGTAGGTTGTCCAGGAACAACAATGGGATCTGAAACAACTTCATTCCCATTCAAAATTACATTCCATAAAGCATGGTCTGTAATGGCAATATACTGCCTCATCTTCATGCACCAGAGATCATATTCTCCCTTCTTGATTATTGGAATTCTGAGTGAGGTGATTGAGGGTGGTGGAACAACTTCAGTCGACATCTTGAATATTGTTGAAGTAGGGTTTCTTCCTAGTCAGAGTTTCCACACAAGCTCTGATACCACTTGTTGGATCGATATACTTTAATCAAACTAACTTAACTAGCTTGTTAAGGTTTAATAACCTCGGATAAATCCTAAGTTATTAACAAAGAAACACTTATAACCACCCGCATTTTTAGGTTATTTTTCATTTTCGAGAATTTTACTATTCACATTTACTATTCATTTTCATTATTCATATCGTAAATATTTTTTTTTATTTTACTATCATGACAAGATAAATAAACTCGACAAGTCGTCCTGATGGCGCACGTTGAATCCATTCAGAACCGTTTTCACGAAACCGTGTCCGAGAACTACTTTAGGGTTAAAACGTCATTCGGACATCCCGATATGTCCAGTAAACCATATAAACATTAGAAATATGTATTTCTACCATTTTATGACAATTCCACAAGTTTTGGAATTTTACGTTTTTCAGTTCTGCGTTTTACGCGAATTACGCGTTTTTGACCCGTATTTCCAGCTTTAAGCAGCGTTTTTGCACCCAATGAGACTTATCACTCATTTTATATTTTTAGATGGAGTATAATGATGAGTCTCATCATTCCTGTAAGTTTCGTATTTTTACGATACCCGGTTGTACGTTTTATGGCTTAACGACTTACGGTTGGCATTTAACGGAACCAAAACTTACTCTAACCTCAAGATAAGACCAAGGCTTATAATCTAAGCCTTGTCATGCATTGAAACCGACCTAAGGGTGGGGAGTCACCATTTATGTGGCTTGATCCTAAGCATGCATCATTTTGATCATTACAAGTGTCCTAACTTAACCATGGTTAATAATTAACCCAATATATGGTTAACCAAACTTACCCTCCTATAAATAGGAAGTGAAATACATCATAAACTCCCTCACAAACTGATTTTGGTCGTTCATACCCTAAACCACTCACATCTTCCATCATTTGATCTATAAACTCCTAGTTTATGCAAGGAAGTTCCAAAGATCAAGCTACTTCATCAAATCTCTAGCAAGTTTAAGTGATCCTCTTGAGTTTAAATCCACTCAAGTCACTTAGTACTTCATCACCAACTATTCAAGTTTTCAAGGGTGCCAAGGTGTGGAAAGCTAGCTCAATACAAAGTCTTACCCGATCAATCAAAGTCCTATCCTTACTAAGTTACTCCTTTCTATTTTGAATGCCAAAAGTTGTAAGCAACTTATCACCACCATCATCTCATCTTTATTATTCATAATCTTAACTATTTCATGCTATATATATAGTTACTATGTTGATTCATGATGTACATATACTCAATCACTTGTTTTAATTCACATATTGTCATAAAAGTAACAAACTAGTAAACTAGTCATATTCTACACATGAGAGACCATTAAAAACAGTAACATAAGGACTTTATAACTTACATAATATGGTAGACAAGATTAAAAGGTAAAAATAGCAATTTGAATCACCCGAAACGGACAAACGAGTCAAAAGTTATAAGCAAAAGAAGTTAGCGAAACCTAAACGCCGAAACTGCCCATAACTTTCTGTTTTGAGTTCTGCCCTTTTTAAAATGGTACTTCTGGTCCGACTCATCAAAACGTTAAAACATGAAAGTTGTCCGGAACGACGTTTTCCTTTGATAACAAAGAAGCTCGGACCTTGAAAGCGCATAAATAGGCCAAAATCTTTCAAAAACAGAAACTGCCGTAAATATAGTCTCATAACTATACTTTTGTCACAACTAAAAGCAAACCAAGAGGCCTAATGGCCATTAACCAAGACCACGGCTACGGCTAAGGCCAAAGCTAAGTCTCAAGACCATGGAAGTCAAGACCAAAGTCACGGCAAGGCCATGGCTAAAGCCTCGAGGCTTGTTTGAAACGACGAGAACTTGTAAAAACTAGATAGTTATTAAAACATGATAAACTTTACGTTATAACAATCTTCACTCAAAACATATGTTGTATTTACTAAGTGCTACAATAGTAGGGAGCTTCATGTGAGGGGTTTCATTTGAGTAAAACGTATCGACGAGTTGCTGGATTTACGAATTAAAGTGTCCTAGCTCCTCGAACGTTTACTGCATGACCTCTGAATTATGATGGCCCGAACGGTAGTACGATATCTATAAACTAAATACGTTTTCACATATCAAAAATCTTTCTACAAACATCAAATGAAAATTGACTACATCATGATCAACATAGGGATATATATAGGATGGTTTATGTTTTCCTAAAACATTATTCCAAACTTAAGTCGCAACATTTCATTTTTAGGTTGCACGTAGAAGTCTTCCGACTTATCCATCATCCGTTAAAGTACTTAATATCATCAACTATTGGTGAGTTCATAGCCCCACTTTTTATTACTTAATTGTTTTACAAACCCTTGGGGGAGATACATGCTTTATTTTAAACCGAACACATTGCTTTCAAACTGTATGCTTATCTGATTGTTTTATTAGCACTAAGTTACCACATTTGCCAAACATAAGTCCCTAAATCATGAATCATTAATCACTATGTGAGAGTGGGCGCGAATATTGTGAATAGATCTATTGGGATTGACGAATCCCGTTTGTGTTGGCCCGTTAGAGGCAAACAAACGCACTATATTTGAGTAACATTAGGTAAAAATGGCAATTTTACCTACCAGGGCACGTACCAACAATTTCTCCAATTAAATTTGGAACACGTTAACGCCTTGATTGCATGATGCTTAGTCTAATAATAACTGTTTTGTTTTCAAACCATTGGTGTGAGTCTAATTAACTCACACTACCAACATAATGTGTTCAACCATCAAACAAACTCTAGGAATTTCACTCAACCTTTGTGTTGACAGTTTTAAGCATGTATTTCAGGTCCATAATGTCGGAAGCTGGCACGGAAGGGCAAGATCAAGAAGGCTATATAAATAAATAATTTATCATTCACAAAACATCAAAAACTTTATATTGATGTGTTTTGTAATCAATGGAACCAACTGGGACCTATTTTGTAAACTCTGATATATTTGAATGATAAAGCCTTTTTATAAAACGACTCCTTTAGAGATCGTTTTCTATTATTATGACTGTTGTGCCATCAAGTAATACCCAGTTTGAATTCCGCTGCATATCAAGAATTGGGGGTGTTACAGATTGGTACCAGAGCCATAGTTATAGAGAAACGAGTCTAAATTATGACTTAAACTATAACTGCTTTTAAAAACAAAAACATTTTATAGCCTTTCGTTCTCCGTGCCTTCCATCCTCCAGACGATTATGGACTTTCAAGACATGTTACAATAACATGAACATATTAGTATATTGATATATACACTTGAATTATTTAAAGCATTCCCCTAAATATTATAACTATTTTAACATCATAATACTTATTGTAGATATCATGTCTCCTACCGCCTACCCCATTATTATCCCGTCAGACTCAGATATTGAGGACACTTTTTCATCTACCAATGCGCATATATCACTAATCCTACTGACCTATACCCCGACATCTTCGAACTACTCTTCATCATCAGACGATAATTTCTATCTTATTGAAGCATTAACCTCGTCTCAAGAAAATACTACTTTTCCATCACCACCACCACCATTTCCTTTTTCCATCCCTACATGTGATGAGTTGGATCACTCATTGTGGATAGTACCACGACCACCATTGATTCAACAAGAATGTCAGCATGGACACTATAGCATCTCAGATCTAATCAACGCATTCCTTCATGACACACTAAACCAAGAAGTTGCCAATCAACTAGAGTTACTAGGATATTCTAAACCTATAATAGACTAGTGGGATAATACTAGTTATCTTTTGTACTTCTAAACTGATTAGACTCAGTTAGAAAAATCTATGTAATCCATGTAATAGCTAACAGTAGTAAAACGTTGTAATTACTAAACTGAAAGTTTCAGTTAATAAATTTTGAAGAAGCTTGTAATAGGTTTCGATTTTGTAAATCAATCAACGTTATATGAATAAAGACTCTTGTTTTATGCTATCATGTGTTATGGTTTAAACCTCCAACGTTATTATTCTATCATTCCAGTCGAAAATCGTGCTTATTTTACCAACCCTCTACTTACGAAATATCATTTATATGATAGAAACATGACGTCTATACGAAAAAACTTCAACTTAAAAGCCATTGAACAACTTTTTCGCCACATTGTGGGATTTATTCGACTTATATCTATTCACTATTTTTGTATCATCATGTTGTGTTAATTTTCTGTTCTTTACACATTCTATTTCATTACCATTAGTAAACCATTTTGCTATCACCTTGTATAAACTTACAAATTTCCCTAAAAATACATAAAATACAAATTCCTAAATCAACCATTCAGTATCAACCTCATACCCAATGAACTCGAAAGTTTCGATGTTTTAATCAGTAGGGTATGGTTATCTCAACACAAATAAGAGAATTATTTGTAGCGAGAAAAAGTTGTTCACATTCCTTGTAACAATGAAACTTTGGTCATCCGTGGTGATCAAAGTGGAACTCGCTTAAACATCATCTCATGTATGAAAACCATGAAGTACATTGAAAAAGGATGTTACGCATTTCTAGCTCATGTTACCGAGAAGGAATCCAAAGAAAAACGACTTGGAGACGTTCCTATCGCTCGTGAATTTCCTGAAGTTTTCCCTGAAGACTTACCCGGACTTCCACCATCACGCCAAGTAGAGTTTCACATTGATTTAGTGCCAGGAGCGGCGCCAGTGGCCCGCGCTCCCTACAGACTAGCACCATCCGAGATGCAAGAACTGGCAAATCAACTACAAGAACTTTCGGACAAGGGGTTTATCCGACCTAGTTCCTCACCTTGGGGAGCTCCCGTCTTGTTCGTGAAAAAGAAAGATGGATCGTTACGAATGTGTATCGACTATCGTGAGCTAAACAAATTAACCATAAAGAACCGATACCCTTTGCCGAGAATCGATGATCTATTCGATCAACTACAAGGTTCGACCTATTATTCAAAAATAGACCTTCGATCGGGTTACCATCAAGTTAAGGTTCGAGAAGAAGACATTCCAAAAACAGCCTTTAGAACTCGCTATGGTCATCACGAGTTCCAAGTAATGCCGTTTGGCTTGACGAATGCACCAGCCGTATTCATGGATCTCATGAATCGGGTGTGTAAGCCATACTTGGACAAGTTTGTGATAGTATTCATCGATGACATTCTCATATACTCCAAAAGCAAAGAAGAACATAAAGATCATCTGAGAACGATTTTAGATTTGCTCAAGAAAGAGAAGTTGTACGCAAAATTCTCTAAATGTGAATTCTGGATTCAGTCAGTACAATTCCTTGGGCATGTTATCGATAACACGGGTCTACATGTTGATCCCGCTAAAATTGAGGCTATCAAGGATTGGCCAACACCTACGACACCTACAGAAATTCATCAATTTCTAGGTTTGGCCGGTTATTATCGAAGGTTTATTGAGGGGTTTTCCTCAATAGCTAAACCTTTGACTACGCTAACTCAGAAAAACAAGAAGTACATCTGGAACGAAGATGAAGAAAAAGCTTTCCAAATCCTAAAAGAAAAACTTTGTAGTGCCCCTATTCTAGCTTTGCCTGATGGGATCGAAGATTTTGTAGTCTATTGTGATGCTTCGCACCAAGGATTAGGAGCCGTACTCATGCAACGAGAAAAAGTCATGGCTTATGCTTCACGACAACTCAAGAAACATGAAGAAAACTACAATACTCATGACTTGGAGTTAGGAGCAGTAGTCTTTGCACTTAAGATCTGGAGACACTATCTATACGGTACTAGATGTACTGTGTTTACCGACCACAAAAGTCTCCAACACATTCTCGATAAAAAGGAATTAAACATGAGGCAACGACGATGGCTAGAATTGCTGAGTGACTATGATTGCGACATTCGCTATCATCCGGGAAAAGCCAACGTAGTAGCAGATGCCCTGAGCCAGAAGGAAAGGGTTAAACCTCTACGAGTTCGAGCTTTAGTCCTAACCATTAACTCAAATTTCCCTGCTCAAATACTCAATGCTCAAGCCGAAGCGGTAAAACAACAAGACATTGAGAAGGAGAAATTAGATGGCATGATACAGAAGAAATTTGAAACCCGTTCTGACGGAACTTTATGCTTCCAAGGACGAAGTTGGTTACCACTTTATGGTGGTCTACGAGATTTAATCATGCTTGAGTCCCACAAATCCAAATATTCCGTACATCCAGGATCTGATAAGATGTACCATGATCTAAAACTACTCTATTGGTGGCCAAACATGAAAGCCGACATTGCCACCTACGTCAGTAAATGCCTTACTTGTTCCAAAGTGAAGGCTGAACACCAAAAACCCTCCGGTCTCTTACAACAACCCGAGATTCCGATATGGAAATGGGAACGAATCACAATGGATTTTATCACTAAACTCCCAAAGACATCCACCGGTTATGACTCCATCTGGGTCATAGTGGATCGTCTCACCAAGTCCGCACACTTTATACCAATCAAAGAGACTTACAAGATGGATCAGTTAACTCGACTATACGTCAAGGAAATAGTCTCAAAACATGGTGCACCGATCTCTATCATATCTGACCTAGATGGTAGATTTACCTCAAACTTCTGGCAGTCACTCCAAGACGCCTTTGGAACAAACCTGGACATGAGTACAGCGTATCACCCTCAAACCGATGGTCAGAGTGAACGAACCATTCAAACGCTGGAAGACATGCTCCGAGCTTGTATAATCGACTTTGGAAAAGGATGGGATAACCATTTACCATTGGTCGAATTCTCCTACAATAACAGTTATCACGCGAGTATCAAGGCAGCACCCTTCGAAGCACTTTACGGTCGAAAGTGCCGATCGCCTGTCTGTTGGGCCGAAGTGGGAGATGTTCAACTCACGGGTCCAGAACTCATTCGTGAAACAACTGAGAAAATCATACAAGTCAAAAATCAGTTACAAAAAGCAAGAGATAGACAAAAGAGTTATGCCGATGTACGACGCAAACCCTTGGAATTCCAAGTTGGAGACAAGGTTATGCTAAAGGTCTCACCATGGAAAGGTGTCATACGATTCGGTAAACCTGGAAAACTAAACCCACGATACATAGGTCCATTCAAAATCCTCGCTAGGGTTGGTCCAGTGGCATACAAACTTGAGCTCCCATCGGAACTCAGTAATGTACATCACACTTTTCATGTATCCAACCTAAAGAAGTGTTTATCCGATGAATCGTTAGTTATTCCACTCGATGAACTCAAACTAAGAAACGATCTACACTTCATTGAACAACCTGTGGAGATCATGGACCGAGAGGTCAAACAACTAAAACAGAGTCGAATACCAATTGTCAAAGTTCGCTGGAACTCCCAACGTGGCCCAGAATTTACATGGGAACGAGAAGACCAAATGCGTCGAAAGTACCCTCACCTTTTTCAAGGAGCATCAACATCAAGAAACAATTAAATCACGAGGACGTGATTTCTCCAACGGGGGGAGACTATAACCACCCGCATTTTTAGGTTATTTTTAATTTTCGAGAATTTTACTATTCACATTTACTATTCATTTTCATTATTCATATCGTAATTTTTTTTTTTTATTTTACTATCATGACAAGATAAATAAACTCGACAAGTCGTCCTGATGGCGCACGTTGAATCCATTCAGAACCGTTTTCACGAAACCGTGTCCGAGAACTACTTTAGGGTTAAAACGTCATTCGGACATCCCGATATGTCCAGTAAACCATATAAACATTAGAAATATGTATTTCTACCATTTTATGACAATTCCACAAGTTTTGGAATTTTACGTTTTTCAGTTCTGCGTTTTACGCGAATTACGCGTTTTTGACCCGTATTTCCAGCTTTAACAAGCGTTTTTGCACCCAATGAGACTTATCACTCATTTTATATTTTTAGATGGAGTATAATGATGAGTCTCATCATTCCTGTAAGTTTCGTATTTTTACGATACCCGGTTGTACGTTTTATGGCTTAACGACTTACGGTTGGCATTTAACGGAACCAAAACTTACTCTAACCTCAAGATAAGACCAAGGCTTATCATCTAAGCCTTGTCATGCATTGAAACCGACCTAAGGGTGGGGAGTCACCATTTATGTGGCTTGATCCTAAGCATGCATCATTTTGATCATTACAAGTGTCCTAACTTAACCATGGTTAATAATTAACCCAATATATGGTTAACCAAACTTACCCTCCTATAAATAGGAAGTGAAATACATCATAAACTCCCTCACAAACTGATTTTGGTCGTTCATACCCTAAACCACTCACATCTTCCATCATTTGATCTATAAACTCCAAGTTTATGCAAGGAAGTTCCAAAGATCAAGCTACTTCATCAAATCTCTAGCAAGTTTAAGTGATCCTCTTGAGTTTAAATCCACTCAAGTCACTTAGTACTTCATCACCAACTCTTCAAGTTTGCAAGGGTGCCAAGGTGTGGAAAGCTAGCTCAATACAAAGTCTTACCCGATCAATCAAAGTCCTATCCTTACTAAGTTACTCCTTTCTATTTTGAATGCCAAAAGTTGTAAGCAACTTATCACCACCATCATCTCATCTTTATTATTCATAATCTTAACTATTTCATGCTATATATATAGTTACTATGTTGATTCATGATGTACATATACTCAATCACTTGTTTTAATTCACATATTGTCATAAAAGTAACAAACTAGTAAACTAGTCATATTCTACACATGAGAGACCATTAAAAACAGTAACATAAGGACTTTATAACTTACATAATATGGTAGACAAGATTAAAAGGTAAACATAGCAATTTGAATCACCCGAAACGGACAAACGAGTCAAAAGTTATAAGCAAAAGAAGTTAGCGAAACCTAAACGCCGAAACTGCCCATAACTTTCTGTTTTGAGTTCTGCCCTTTTTAAAATGGTACTTCTGGTCCGACTCATCAAAACGTTAAAACATGAAAGTTGTCCGGAACGACGTTTTCCTTCGATAACAAAGAAGCTCGGACCTTGAAAGCGCATAAATAGGCCAAAATCTTTCAAAAACAGAAACTGCCGTAAATATAGTCTCATAACTATACTTTTGTCACAACTAAAAGCAAACCAAGAGGCCTAATGGCCATTAACCAAGACCACGGCTATGGCTAAGGCCAAAGCTAAGTCTCAAGACCATGGAAGTCAAGACCAAAGTCACGGCAAGGCCATGGCTAAAGCCTCGAGGCTTGTTTGAAACGACGAGAACTTGTAAAAACTAGATAGTTATTAAAACATGATAAACTTTATGTTATAACAATCTTCACTCAAAACATATGTTGTATTTACTAATTGCTACAATAGTAGGGAGCTTCATGTGAGGGGTTTCATTTGAGTAAAACGTATCGACGAGTTGTTGGATTTACGAATTAAAGTGTCCTAGCTCCTCGAACGTTTACTGCATGACCTCTGAATTATGATGGCCCGAACGGTAGTACGATATCTATAAACTAAATACGTTTTCACATATCAAAAATCTTTCTACAAACATCAAATGAAAATTGACTACATCATGATCAACATAGGGATATATATAGGATGGTTTATGTTTTCCTAAAACATTATTCCAAACTTAAGTCGCAACATTTCATTTTTAGGTTGCACGTAGAAGTCTTCCGACTTATCCATCATCCGTTAAAGTACTTAATATCATCAACTATTGGTGAGTTCATAGCCCCACTTTTTATTACTTAATTGTTTTACAAACCCTTGGGGGAGATACATGCTTTATTTTAAACCGAACACATTGCTTTCAAACTGTATGCTTATCTGATTGTTTTATTAGCACTAAGTTACCGCATTTGCCAAACATAAGTCCCTAAATCATGAATCATTAATCACTATGTGAGAGTGGGCGCGAATATTGTGAATAGATCTATTGGGATTGACGAATCCCGTTTGTGTTGGCCCGTTAGAGGCAAACAAACGCACTATATTTGAGTAACATTAGGTAAAAATGGCAATTTTACCTACCAGGGCACGTACCAACAATTTCTCCAATTAAATTTGGAACACGTTAACGCCTTGATTGCATGATGCTTAGTCTAATAATAACTGTTTTGTTTTCAAACCATTGGTGTGAGTCTAATTAACTCACACTACCAACATAATGTGTTCAACCATCAAACAAACTCTAGGAATTTCACTCAACCTTTGTGTTGACAGTTTTAAGCATGTATTTCAGGTCCATAATGTCGGAAGCTGGCACGGAAGGGCAAGATCAAGAAGGCTATATAAATAAATAATTTATCATTCACAAAACATCAAAAACTTTATATTGATGTGTTTTGTAATCAATGGAACCAACTGGGACCTATTTTGTAAACTCTGATATATTTGAATGATAAAGCCTTTTTAAAAACGACTCCTTTAGAGATCGTTTTCTATTATTATGACTGTTGTGCCATCAAGTAATACCCAGTTTGAATTCCGCTGCATATCAAGAATTGGGGGTGTTACAACACTGAGCAATCTTTATTAAGTACGCGGAATTTACTTAACAAAGCTAAGAAGAAAAACTTTATTATAAACTCTAAATCTGCTTATTATGCAGATACTCTAATACAACTCTAAGATAATCGAACTTTTCTATAAAACACTAATTCGTAAACTCTAAAACTCTTTTTCTAAAAACCGTACATCTAATGCCAATCTAGGAGTCCTTTTATAGGCTCAAGGATATCCTAGTCGGTTTACAATTGATAACCTTGTACGACAAGTAATCTAAACATGGAATACAATACTTTCCATAAACGAATATAACAGTTCTTTTGTTCTAGCAGTACTTTGACTTTATCTTGCAGTACTTTGACTCTGTCTTTAGCAGTACTTTGCCTATTTGACTTCTTCCAGTTCTTTACAGCTTATAGTACTTTCATATCTTCAGTACTTTGATATCTTCAGCACTTTCATATCCCAACATTTTTTTTCATCACTCTATTTTTTTTCTTTTTCTCTTTTTTCTATTTTTATTCAATTTTTTTCATACACTTGTACTCTATCATCCTCTACGATAACATCAAAATAATTGGGATTTATAGGCACATCCATACACTTGAGTTTTTATTAATCTAACACTAATTTGACTCGAATTGAAAAGATCAAAACACTTGGAGTACATTATTATGCAAATAAAGAAAATTTGAATTTAACGTTCTCTTCCCGTCATTTCATAAAATTTAACTTTTCCCATGAGTCCCAATCGTGCCAAAACTGTGTACAAAAGATATGACTCGACTTAGCAACTTATGCAAGCAACTAAATAATTGAGCTAAGGGTTTAGTGTGATAACGATAATGCACTAAAAGTGAGTGCATACAAGGTAGGCTAAGGCGATTTGGGTGTACATTTGGGGGTGGATTGTAAACAATGCTCTTCATTGACATTCCGGAAAACCGAAACATCACGAGAACCGCGAAAAGGATAGGCTCTGAGGGGTTAACTAGGGGTATCGTGTACTAAAGATGAGTACAACGCAAAGGTGTGGGGGAATTACTCAACCGATGTGGAAGAAGTAATTATATTACGGGTATCAAACAAGGGTTATCCTAATGCCTCTTATCATTTAGTTATTCCTAACTACACAAGTGTAGTCTTACTAGCGATCTTGGAATGCATCACAAAAAAAGTTCTAGAATCTATTATACTACCGGTTCACACTCTAAGCATTAAAGATGAATGCTTTAATTCCTACTAATCTAAGGGCGATTCACACATTTTGGGTGGAATTTTAGTGGTAAAGGGTTTTTGTGCTAGTCATATAATTTCCTATCCATGAGACGCTTTATTAAGACTAATGGCCCACTCCTACATGTCATGAAAAATTTTAAATTTGGTGCCAAAATTACCCTAACCGATATTTCTCATGGTTTATTACTCAAATGAAATTGGACAAAGCAAATATTCAAGGATAAGCATAGTTTCAAAGTTCTCGTTTTATTTTCCCTCCCTACACTTAAACTGAACATTGTCCCCAATGTTCTCTGAAAGTATCAAAGTAATGATAAAGGAAGGTAATTAAAAACGAAAGAAACTAGTACTCCCCTGATTAGCTCGGTAGGATCCGTGTGAAGTGGTTGTTACATCTTTCTTCAAGAAGAATGTTAGCGTGAAAAGCTCCTTCTCATCTTTTGTATCTTCTTCTTGATAAATTAAACCTGCACACTTGAAGAAAACAAACGAAACCTTCGCGTAAAATCGGGGGTAACAATATATATATATGACTCTACTAAACTAGGATATAATGCTTGTGGAATGGATGTTTACAGATTTTCTGGAAAATTAAGACCTGGAAAATTCCAAAAATTTATAAGTAGCTCAGAAAACGAGAAAAAGTAGTAAGCTGTTTTTGCTTCTCCTGACGCCGTTAGGTTGCGATCCTAACGCCGTCAGGTTATCCTGCCAGAAACTGGTCTGCGATGTTAGGACCGTATGTTTGGTTGATATGGTGAATTGGGAGGTCGGGGAAGATGGAAGAACATCTTCATCATGTTAGAGAGAGAGACTAGAGAGAAGGGAGAGAACTATGTGTTTTATTAATAAGAAAGGTGAAGCTTACACTAAGAAATCTCACCCCTCCATGGAAGTATGGAGGGGTTTATATACCCAAACACACACATCTATGCCTAAATGACATAACAAGCTCTTGTGTTTAAGGTAACAAAGATAGAAAATGTAATCCCGTCAATGTCGTTCCATTTACGAGTTAGGAGCGATTCCAACAATCTTCCCCCAATGGGAGGACATAAGGGATTACTTACAACATTTACTACAAATATAGAAAACAAATAAAGAAAGGTCTTCATAAGCTCTTCAAGTGCTGAGGATGATGAAAGTTTACGCTCTTTGTCTTCTTCTTGTACCTCGACTTGAGAACCGTTTTCTTCACTTGTAGGTAAATGATCTAATATGCATGAATTGGATTAACTTCCCCCTAAATCATGCTGCATGTCTTTAGCAGCTTCCCCGTACACTTCTTTTTGGCGAAGTTTCTGAATCAGCTTCCCCCCAAACTGACATCCGTCTTCAGCAGATTCGAAACTTTGATGTAGTAAACATTTCTTCTAACTTTTGAAGTTTTCAGTACGCAGCGGAATTTGTAGATGAGCAGTAAACCACACAAGGTAAATCTGACTTATTGCGGAAAATTCGTTCGGGGGTAACATGCAAGAAATCAACAAGATCTTCTCACATATGTAGATGCTTCACACCAAACAAACCATGAAAGACAAAATGAAACGACTTCCCCCTGAATGTTGCGGTCTATCGGAATAATAGTTACCAGTGAATCTGCAATTACTCGATAAAATGACCGTGTGTGAGGCATCACAACATCATATTTAGGTAACTTCGCACACGATAACTCTGTGAAAGTGAGACGATTACACCAACTTGAGAAATTTTCACCACATATCGTCTCATTTCTTCCCCCTGATTGAAGAAATTCATGAAGGGAAACGGGTTTTCGAAAAAAATCCAAAAAACATCAAAGAAGCAAGGAACACCTATACTCTCTTCCCCCCAATGTTTTCAATGAATCAGAATCATACACCACGTATGTTGATGGTGAATTGGAGACAGCGAAACCATGTATGTCCAAGTAATCGAACAATTGAAAGTACCATAAATATCATGTGAGAATCAATTGCTGATAAGACTTCTCTACTCGTGTATACTCTTCTCAACTAACTCTTTACCGACCCCATTATCATTCTGACAGCTTTTTGTAGTGACTACTGATGGAGAAAACCCAATATAACGAACTTGAGACTGAAGTAAAACAACCCGAACTTGTGACTTAAACTTGCACTATTGTCAGACGAAGAACCATTTTTCTTAACACCATAGAAAAAAGGTAAACTTAAAGTTTGTCAAATTATCCACACCTTAGTGTGACACTTGAGCACAACAACGTAACTCCTTAAAAGTGATAGTTATACGCTGTGATCACAACAACGTAACTCCTTACATCAGGTACAACTAGATAACTCAAGTCTTTGTCATTCGTAACGGTTAAAGCTCGAACAAGGATCTCGAAGAATCATGCATCAAACCAACCCCGATATCTTCAGATACTAAGTACACGCACCCGTGATATCCCACTTCAACCTCAAGTAAATAATAGTGAATTCACGCCGTAATCACATCTTGCGGTTACATCCCCAAAACTAGCCTTCATTAACGGTTAAAATGAATTTGATAATGGTTTCCCGATCTTGTCAAAAAAATGTATCCTCGTGAAAATATGTGTCAACCAAAATACCGCTCAATTAGCCAAATATTATGCAAAGATTTTACACAATGTATTAAAAATACATTGGATAATTAGATCATTTGTAACCTAATCCGGTATGCATATTTGGATCCAAACTTAACAACAGCTGGTCCAAATTTCGTGTGTTATATCGTGTAGCCCAAAGTGTAAAACATTTCGATCAAACCCAGTCCAAATATATTGAATGATATAGCATGTCAGCCCATAAATCACTCCGGATCCAGTTCAGTTTAAACACATCCGGTTAATGGATATTAACCCACGCTCCACTCAAAACTACTACCCGGTTATAAAGGTTAACCCTAAACATACATTAACCTAACAATAAGATAAAATCTGCCTCTCCTTTTTATCATATCACTCACCTAACAATATCAATCTCAGAAATCTTCATCTCAATCTCTCCCAATTAAAACGAACGCAAAAAAAAAATACCTTCAATCCCTTCATAGTTCTATTAACATCACACGATAAAACAACAATATTTACCCCTATTTGAGAAGATTTCAGCATAAAGATCCTTTGACAAGGGTCTCGGGTAGGGGTTTTTTATGTGTGATGTCTTGAATGGGTTTGAACGAAACAAGTGAACGAAATAACATTATTGTTATTACTCCTTTGTTTATTTTCGGATAAAAAAGAAGTTCATCTTCAACATAGATAGATCTATGACGAGTTTATCTCTATGGCTTATGTCTTTGGACGAGTTGAGTACCAAGAAAAAGAGATAACTACTGAGATCTAATTTATAATTACTTTTAATGCGTGAGTTTTGATGTGAGATGAAAAACAAAACGTAAGATAGGATAAATATTTGATGGGATTAGTTGAAGTAGATGTTGGGTCAAGTCTTTAACAATTGAACTGAGGTTGATAATGTGACATGGACTGATGATGTTTTTAACATTGGTCGAGACTTTGAGATGTTTGGTATTTAGAATGTGGTCGTGTTCATGGTCAATAGATGGTTTACATATTTCTTACCTTCATCTCATTTCTTATTTGGACTTACGCGTAAACAAGAAAAGTTTAGGCGTAAACCAACCCTTATGCGTAACCCATACGTGTAAGTCATATGCGTAGTCTTATCTTAGGCGTAAAGAGGTTCTTTACGTGTAAGCTTACGCGTAGTCTTATGCGTAAACATACATTCTTACGAGTAACTTCACAGTTACTCGTAAACGGATCTGAAGATGGCACCATAGGCGTAGAAATAGGGTTTTGACCCTTTGTTGACTTTTTCCGGTGTGCTTTTTCCGACCAGATTAAGACCAGTTTAATACCCAAAAAAATACAGCATAAGATGCATCAATATATGCCCATTTGACCACTCAAAATGACCCACTTGACCAGAATGACCACATATTCACGAGTATTGACCAAAACAAGTGACAAAAGTTGATAAATTTTTTTTAATACCGTGAGCAGTTACAAACATGTTTTGACCAAAAAATACAATAAACTTGTATAAAAATATGTTAAACATCAAAAATTTGTAAAAAGCTAACAAATTTGATATAAAACAAATTTAAATACAAGATAATGACAAGATAACATCATTAAAAAATCAACCACAAATGAAAATCCGACCTTGCTCTTGATACCAATGTTAGGACCGTATGTTTGGTTGATATGGTGAATCGGGAGGTCGGGGAAGATGGAAGAACATATTCATCATGTTAGAGAGAAATACTAGAGAGAAGAGAGAGAACTATGTGTTTTATTAATAAGAAAGGTGAAGCTTACACTAAGAAATCTCACCCCTCCATGGAAGTATGGAGGGGTTTATATACCCAAACACATACATCTATGCCTAAATGACATAACAAGCCCTTGTGTTTAAGGTAACAAAGATAGAAAATGTAATCCCGTCAATGTCGTTCCATTTACGAGTTAGGAGCGATTCCAACATGCGATTTCCTGGAAAAAAATTTTGGAAACTTTTTATCTTTAAAATCTGGAAAAATTTCCTGCAAAACATCCATTATGACTCGATACAAGCATTTGACTCGAACAAACGCACATGTATATCTTTTAATTAATTGTAATTCTCATGTTTACGTTTCTTTTGAAAATGTGTGTAATCCTCCCTACACTTATCCCTTATGTAAAATACCTTTATATGTAATTAAGACAAGGTTAAAGACAAAATAAAGCATTTTTACAGATTTAAACTTGAGAATAAACAATCAATAAAAGATACACGATACAAACAAGCAAACAATTAAGCATGAGTTGCCTCCCACGAAGCGCTTTTCTTTATTTATGAGTCTTGTAGCTAGACTTGAAGTCGTGCCCCTACGTGACTTCATTACCGTCACCTTCTATCTCATGACGGTCTCTATTGGGTGATTCCATGTTGTAGAAGTTCCCTATGATACACCTTTCTAAAAGGTCATCCTCTCCCCACTCGGTTCTATATTCCTGTCCTAAGTTCATGCAATCCTTATAGAAACCATAAATCTTGACCATAACATAATCTACTCCCTTCTCCTTATCCTCCTCGTTCCTATAGTAGACCGATAGTTTAAGTTCCTTTTCATCATTGGAGAGTGATGAAAACTTCTCAATCTTAAACGGCATTTGGTAAGCTACATCATTGGCCTCATCTTTGAATCTCACTATTCCTAACGATGGATCATAAGTCATCCTGGTGTTTTCTACGAAAGGCTTTCCTAGAATAACATGAGACAAGCTAGGATCTATGGCAGTACTAATATCATCCACTATTATGAAATCTGTAGGAAACGTGAAAATACCTACATAAACGTGCAATCCCTTAACTCTACCAAGAAAATTGCAACTAACCCTAGGATTATCGGGATCTTTCCTAGTTGGGATAGGCTTCTTCATTACCCAATTATAGTAGGTGCTAGTCATGATATTTATCGGGGACTTACGATCGATGTAGGCCTTTGCCACGAAAAGGTGTCCTATGCAACATGGTATGTTAAGATTCCAAGGGTTCCCAAACTTGATCCTAGGGCTTCTCCTAACATACATGTGACGGAGGTCACATACTAAGTGTGGGTGGCGAGAGAGTTCTTCTTCCGTAGGAAAATTATTGAAATAGTCCTTGTCTACTTCATCTACTTCCTCGGTTGCTTCATTCCTAGCTGTTTCACTAACCTCAAGTATCGTTTCATGGTTCGCTTCGTCATTTGTTCTATTAGGTTTCACTAAGGTGATGGTATTGACGAATTGAACGTGCTTAGCTAACTTACTTTGGTCCTTAATCTCTACACCGGAAATTTCGGGAGTTGAGATAGCATTAACCTTCCTATCACTATTGGTCATGGCTTTCAAATGTTATCTATCTTCCTATCTATTTCGGCTTGTTTTTGGTTAAAACGGCCCGAGAGCTTAGCTATTTGAGCTTCTTGGGATGCGACTAGGTGTTGCAACATCCCCTCTATGTTTTGTTGGTTAGGGCCGTGAGATGGGGGCCATGAGAAATCATTGGATGTGAATTCTTTGGTTTGTCCCCAATAAAAGTCAGGCTTGACCTTCCATGCTTCTCGGGCGTCATTGAAAGTCCTAGGTCCGGGTGTTGTAGGGAATCTTCCTCCCGTTCCATTAGTATGCGAGGATGCGTAGTCAACGGAAGCTTGTTCGGGGAATCTTGTGCAAGTGCACGTGTTATGAGGACCACTACACGACTCACACGAGGAAGAAACTTTGTTCACTTGGCGTGAAGACTTAGGATTGTCGCAGGAGCTCATTAGGAATTTGACTTGATCTTCAAGCTCAAGCATCCTACGGTCAGAAGATTGTGAGTCAATGGGAGGCAAGGAGATTGCCTTTTCGGTTTTGGGCAACTCACGGGGGTCATTCCAACTTTCGTTGTCATAGAGAGCAAGGTCCTCTATTATACCCCATGATTCTTCCGCGGTGAGATCACTAAGTTTTCCACCAGCCGCTTGGTCAATGGATCGCTTAGTGGGGAAGTTGGCATGATCGTAGAAGAGTTGGACTTGAAGCCAAAGATAAATGCCGTGATGAGGGACTCTATGGAGTAAGTCCTTGAATCGAGTCCATGCTTCGTAGAGAGATTCACCTTGACGTTGTTGGAACATCAAGATTTCATTCCTAAGCTTAGTAGTTCTCCCTGGTGGGAAAAATTGAGGAAGGAAACAAGAGGTGAGATCATCCCAACTTGAGATGGAGCCAGCGGGAAGTCGCTCAAGCCAATTACTAGCTTGGTCCTATAGAGAGAATTGGAAGAGACGCAGACGCGTGGTCTCCCGAGTAGTAGCATCGAGGTCGATGGAATCGAAAATTTTAAGGAAATCCTTAAGATGCTGATTAGGATCTTCGGAACGAAGTCCATGGAATGCACATCCGTTTTGCACCAACAGGATGGTGTCGAATTGCAGGGCCGTAGTTTGGGCTTGGTCGGGAAGCTCAATGGTGTTCCTATAGCCTAGGTGGCTTGGTCTCGAGTATTCACCAAGAGTACGGCCTCTTGGTGGGTCATTTGGTGGTAGGTTGATGAGTGGTGGTTGGTTATCACCTTCCATGATGAAAAGTGATGGGATTACTAACAAAGGTCACGAAGAAGGGTGATAGACTACGAGGAACCTAAAAATGGGAAAAAATCTTACTTGATAGGAATCAAGCAAGGAAACCTAAACGAGGTGGACTCCTAACTAGCTATTCTATTCCTCGGCAGCGGCGCCAAAAACTTGATACGCTTACACAGCGCGTTCGGGGTCAAAGGAACTTCCTTTTCGTCGAGCAAGTTTTTCAACACCCTAGCCAATGAACCTAATCGTTGTAGTGTAGTATTAGGGTAAGCCACGGGTATTGATATCGTTCTCTAGGGGAATAGGAATGCTAGTGAGAAGTTACTATGCTAAGGTTGGGGTTGAGGAAGATTATTTTTTTTTATCTTTTTTATATTTTTTTAGGAAATGGAAAGGTACGAATCTCAGGGTTTGGATTTGGGGGTTGGTATTTCTACCGATTATTCTACTTATCTAATTATCTAATTAACTAAGCTAGGGGTAGTCTATGTCTATTTTTGTGTGCTCGTATGATGATTAAAAATGTGTTTACTTAGGTTTTATTACTCCCTAGTTATCTCCTATTGATGGTTGAATTGTCACATCCTTATTCTTAATGCGTTGTGTTTCTAAGGTCGTAGGGTATGCGTTTATCCCTAACTCTTTGAAGCTACCAAAGGTTAATGACTATGAAATCTCTAGGATTCATGAACTTAAGACTAAGGTATTCTTTGGATGTTTAGCCTACAATTCCACTAGTAACTATAGGCTAAGGTTCAACAAAGATTAATCAAGCATTAATAGCACAACGAATGACCTATCGTAATACTAGGTCAATCACAATTAAGATAAGAGACAACCAATCAATATTCAATAACTAAGTTTCATATTACCTAAGCAAACACACAAATAAATTAGCCGGACATGGAAAACATGCAAGCATACACACAATCAATTGAAGACATAATTGAATTAATGAAGTAAAACACTTATCTTGATGTAAGATAGTGTATGGAAGCCTAAAATACTGTACATGACAGCCTTGGTTCGGTTTAGGTTTTTACTCCACAAAACTACACACTTAAAACAGAAAAATTCGGATTTTATATATAGTGTTACAAACTACGACGGCCTCACTCTTTAATTGTGACGCCGTCGGGTCGCCGTCATTAGGGTTTCGTCTTGGCCACGTTAGCATTGTGGCGGCGTCACCTTATGCCCGTGACGTCGTCTCCTTCAGTCTCTGACGCCGTATGGATTAAATCTAGGTCGTCTGAGCTGTGACGCCCTACTCTTTTAAAACCTGATGCCGTCACTTGTAAATAAGCAATTTGGCTACTGAGTCGTCACAAAACTTGTTCTGACGGCGTCACAAGTAGAACCTGACGCCGTCCTCTTTCAATTCAGCAGCCTGAGTGTCTCGATTCTTGACTTTGGCCATTTTCTTCGTATATTCGCACCTTTTCGTCCGAATAAGTGTCATTCCATCAATTTGCCTTCAAGAGACCTAAAAAGTGAAAAGGAACGAAATTAGGTAGTAACGGATACAAAAGTGATCAATTAAGTGCTTAAATGACCCCTCAAAAAGGTACCTTTTAAATCCTTATCATGCCTCAAGACTAGTGGGGTTCCAGGTGTTTCGAGGGTTGAACCTATTAGGTGGACTAGATGAGCTTTGGGGTGGGTTTGAATTTTGATTCCACTTAAGGTTAGGGTGATTCCTCCATGAGGGGTTATATGAGTTTCCTAAGTTATTTTGTTCGGGCTTGAAAGTGTACCACTTCTCTCCCGCTCCGTCGGTACGCGTTGAGGCGTAGTCCGCAAAAGCTTGTTCGGGGAGTCTTGTGCAATTACAAGTGTCGTGGGGACCACTACACAACTCACAAGGTAGAGTGATTTTGTTCACTTGATGTGAAGACTTAGGATTTTTGTAGGAGCTCATTAGGAATTTGACTTGATCTTCAAGCTCGAGCATCCTACGGTCAGAAGGTTGTGAGTCAATGGGAGGCAAGGAGATTGCCTTTACGGTTTTGGGAAACTCACGGGGGTCATTCCAACTTTCGTTGTCATAGAGGGCAAGGTCCTCTATTATACCCCATGATTCTTCCGCGGTGAGATCACTAAGTTTACCACCGGCCGCTTGGTCAATGGATCGCTTAGTTGGGAAGTTGACATGATCATAAAAGAGTTGGACTTGAAGCCAAAGATCAATGCCATGATGAGGGACTCTATGGAGTAAGTCCTTGAATCGAGTCCATGCTTCGTAGAGAGATTCACCTTGACGTTGTTGGAACATCAAGATTTCATTTCTAAGCTTAGTAGTTCTCCCTGATGGGAAAAATTGGGCAAGGAAACAAGAGGTGAGATCATCCCAACTTGAGATGGAGCCGGTGGGAAGTCGCTCAAGCCAATTACTAGCTTGGTCCCATAGAGAGAATTGGAAGAGACGAAAGCGCGTGGTCTCCCGAGTAGTAGCATCGAGGTCGATGGAATCGATGATTTTAAGGAAATCCTTAAGATGCTGATTAGGATCTTCGGAATGAAGTTCATGGAATGCACATCCGTTTTGCACCAGCCTGATGGTGTCGGATCGAAGGGCCGTAGTTTGGGCTTGGTCGGGAAGCTCAATGGTGTTTCTATATCCTAGGTGGCTTGGTCTTGAGTATTCACCAAGAGTACGGCCTCTTGGTGGGTCATTTGGTGGTGGGTTGATGAGTGGTGGTTGATTATCACCTTCCATGATGAAAAGTGATGGGTTACTAACAAAGGTCACAAAGAAGGGGGATAGACTACGAGGAAGCTAAAAAATGAGAAAAAATCTTATTTAATAGGAATCAAGCAAGGGAACCTAAACGAAGTGGAAATCTAACTAGCTATTCTATTCCCCGGCAGCGGCGCCAAAAACTTGATACGCGTACAACGCGCGTTCGGGGTCAAAGGAACTTCCTTTTCGTCGAGCAAGTTTTTCAACACCCTAGGAAGTGAACCTAATTGTTGTAGTGTAGTATTAGGGAAAGCCTCGGGAATTGATATCGTTCTCTAGGGGAATAGGAATGCTAGTGAGAAATTACTACGCTAAGGTTGGGGTTGAGGAAGATTATTTTTATTCTTTTTTTATATTTTTTAGAAAATTGAAAGGTACGAATCTCGGGATATTGGATTTGGGGGGTTGGTATTTCTACCGATTACTCTACTTATCTAATTATCTAATTAACTAAGCTAAGGTGAGTGTAGGCTATGTCTATTGTTGTGTGCTCGTATAATTATTTAAAAATGTGTTTACCTAGATGCTATTACTCCCTAGTTATCTCCTATTGATGGTTGAATTGTCACGTCCTTATTCTTAATGCGTTGTGTTTTCTAAGGTTGTAGGGTATGCGTTTTTCCCTAAGTCTTTGAGACTACCTTAAGGTTATTGCCTACGAAATATCTAGGATTCATAAACTAACTCTAAGGTTATCTTTAGATGTTTAGACTACAATAACTCTAGGTGATTATAAACTAATGTTCACAAAGATTACTCAAGCATTAAAAACACAATGAATGACCTATCGCAATACTAGGTCAATCACAATTAAGATAAGAGACAACCAATCAATATTCAATACCTAGGTTTCATAGATCTAAGCAAACACACAAGTAAATTAGCCGGACATGAAAAACATGCAAGCATACACACAAACAATTGAATACATAATTGAATTAATGAATTAAATCACTTATCTTGTTGTAAAATAGGGTATGGAACCCTAAGATACTGCCCAAGACAACCAAAGTTCGGTTTAGGTTTTACTCAACAAAACTACCTCTCTAAAATTCTGAAAATTCGAATTCTATATATAGAGTTACAATATGCGACGGCGTCACTCTTTATTTGTGACGCCGTCGGGTCGCCGCCATTAGGTTTTCGTCTTGGCCATGTTAAATTTGTGACGGCATCACCTTATGGTTGTGACGCCGTCGGCTTCATCTTCTGACGCCACCGGGATCCAAATCTAGGCCGTCTGAGTTGTGACGCCCTACTCTTTAAAACCTGATGCCGTCAAGTGCAAATTAGCAATTTGGCTTCTTAGTCGTCTTGAAAAATGTTGTGACGGCGTCGCCATTTGGCAGTGACGTCATCACCTTCTGTTCCAGCAGCTTTAGTGTCTTGATTCTTGACTTTGGCCATTTTCTTCATATATTCGCGCCTTTTCGTCCGAATAAGTGTCATTCCAGCAATTTGCCTTCAAGAGACCTAAAAAGTGAAAAGGAACGAAATTAAGCAATATCGGATATAAAAGTGATCAATTAAGGGCTTAAATGACCCTTTAAAAGTGTACCTTTTAAATCCTTATCACGGGTCATCATCATCCATGGCACCACCTCCACCTAAGACTACCACCACACCCACAAGTCAAGCTTCACAACAACCTCCCTCATCGAAAAAACCTCGGGATGCTGATTCTCCACCACAAATGCAGCAAACCGGTGATCACTTTACATATACCGGTGGTGAAGATGAAGACATTCCTGAGCCCCAACAACAACCATCACCTCAACCATCATCGCAACCAGAATCATCATCCCAACCCAAGAAGAAGAAACAAAGTTCTATCGTCTCATGGTTGGACGAAGACGACACCGAGGAGTATGATTGGTTCAGTCAGTTGGTTGATGCTACGCCTAGATTACCTGAAGGTCAAGAACCGGTAGATGGTCGAACAATGGAGCAGGTGAAAATTATCCAAGATCAATTCAAAGTGAAAAAGATGACGAAACGGGAACTGCGCAAAGAACGATGCATTCAACTTCATGAAAGATAGAGCCACCAGCGCAGTTGAGGTCGAATACCATTTGGACAACATTGCCCGTGCAATGTCCAATAACATCGACTGGCTAAATCCCGAATTGAACATCAATGTTACAAGAAAGGATAATACTCCCTACTACACTGACTGGACAAAGCCTCTGCCTACAATTGGCCGACCCGAGCAACCTAAGATTCCATACCGCTTCTTCTTCAACAACGACCTCGAGTTTCTTCAACACGGCAACATCGTCAGCAAGAAGTACGCTACCTCTCTTACCTTCAACATTCCAGGTGCAGTTTTCTCTGATAATATAGCCATTGAAGAAGACGCCACCAAATTGTACATTGACAAGGTGGTGGACTACGACCTCGATGCTAAATACGGTATTCATCATTGGCCACCAAGGAGACGATTGTACTACAGAAGCTGTCAAGTTCAAAGGTCAAACAAGGAGGTAAAGAGTGATAAGAAAATCATTGCTGTAATGAAGGTTACGCTGGCGATAAAGTGGGGTTATTCATTCTTGTCAGAGATCAAAGTCAAGTGACAAGATGAAAAAGAATATGATTACACTGAGGCTGATTTCTCGAGATTGTCACTCAACAACATCGAAGACATGTTCCTCGCAAAGGTACAAGGAAGGATGAGACAATTCTCTACAGAGATTCAACTTCAGTTCATCACTACCCTACTGATCTTCATTCGAAGCAAAGTAATTCAAGAACGTGTTGAATATCTACAACTTGCGGTCGAATCATACCAAAAGCAGATAAACCTTACTAAACCGTTGCTACACTTTCCCAACCTTAATCAACTGCCTTAGTACACTATCTTGCACAAAATAAAATTTGGGGTCGTCTACCGCAGTGAGCATCATCATACTTGCTTCATGGCATTTGACGAAATCCACAGATTCTGTGATCATACATTGAAAATGGTTCGTGATGGGTTAGCTTATCGGTTAAGGATATTCAAGAAGGTATTGGTTCAAAGAAGAGATGGAATTCGGAAGAACGAAAGGAAGCTCGCAGGTTCATAAAAAGGCTGGATGAAAGGCTGTTCCACCGGGATCAGATGAGAAGGCTGGAAAGCTATGTAGGAGGACGACAAAGTTTCTCTATCTCAACATTTCAATGTGAAGATAAAGTACCGGGTCGTGTGTAATCGTTGGGTACTCCTTAAACATTCTTGATTGTATTTTGATTCTTGATTTATTTATTCATCATGGCTTGTACATAAATAGCTGTGTACAACCCGATCTTGTAATGAAAGGACCCTGTGGTACGTATCAGTGACACAATCCTTATAAAAGAGCGAAAGCTTCTTACTTTTGAGTAAAATTTATCAAAATTTCAACATTTTCAAAATTTTGCTCAAAAGAACAAGTACTCTCTCTCGTGTTTTCAAAACCTCAAAAGTTAATATTACTTATTGAGGGGGAGTATTTTCAAAATATCTTTGTTCAAACAATGTTCTTTGTGGAAATCTTCCCATAAAACTCGAAATGATCATATTCGACATCAAATTTCATCAAAAATAACATTAATATGCCATTTTTGAGGGGGAGAAAAATTGTGTGATACAAATATGTTGGATTATGATTGAATCTAAGTGTGAATAGACTTAACCATGGAATTGACAAGCTCTTAAATGTCGTAACTCAAAAATACTTGTCCGGGACGGGTAATAATTTCAAACTAGTTCGCTAGTGATGCAAACGTGTCTCCCAAAGGACTAGTCTTAGTAGAATGTACCGTCCGAGAAACTCTTGGTAGACATGAACTTTTACGGGTCAAACCTCCTCACGAAGGAGTGTTTACAACTTCAAGCTGACCTAGTCAGTGATGTAACTGTGTCTGGCGAGGAATTGTCTATCTTGAGTTGATCAATTCAAAAGTGCGTGCTCTACCCTCACTGTGCAGATTTCAGTCAAAACTCTTAAGCACAAGTGGAGGGGGAGTATTTCTGAAACTACAAAACTCTTGAAGTGTTACAAACATGTTTTTATTCATAAACACTTTGGGAGATTTTCATGAAAATGGTTTTATGGCAACATAGGATAGTCATGGAGTTATAAGGTGACTAAGTTTAGGGATAAAACGTCCTATGATCCGCCAGAGCCAGAGGGATCTACCCAAGGACACCAGCAATAGTTATTACTTAGAAGTCCTTAGGTGTGATTGACAAAAGGAGAAAATGAGAATCGGAGTAAGAAGGAGTTGAAGAATTAAAAAGAAAAGTAAAGAAAAGGGTGAAAAGAAATAGCCCTCCAAATTATTCAACTTAGGGCAGACACCGGGTTCAATTCATTTGCTACTGGCTATCACTAGATGACGCCGGTATTGAGGATCAAAGTCGTCATGGACCCAGTGACGCAATGCACTAAACCTTCTTAACCACTCAAGTTTCTCTCAACAGAAGCTTGTTTCATTCTCATAGGGAACCCTACGTAATCTATCGACTCTCTCTTAGAGATTGTTGGTATTGAAGAAGGAGACCATCTCCCTAGTCTCCGCTCAGGAAAACAAAAGCGCACTATTGAGTCTAGAGCCACGAGATTCATCAAAAGATCTCTTAGGAACACTTGAACTTTCATCACTTGTCGTTCAACAATAAGGACGCAAGTGACATATTCTAGAGTCCTTCGCAAATCCTAGAAATCTGCCGAGAACATTTATGAGGGGATTCACAACTGTGATCCTCAGTGATTGAATGGAAACTCCTGCCAGGGTCAACATTAAATAGCCCTGACAGTAGGTCGCTTTGGTAACTCTTTATGTATTACGCTTAGTGTTGTCTCAATCGGTCTACAGTCGTGAGGTGATGCT
Source organism: Chrysanthemum seticuspe (assembly GCA_019973895.1). NCBI lineage: Eukaryota > Viridiplantae > Streptophyta > Magnoliopsida > Asterales > Asteraceae > Chrysanthemum > Chrysanthemum seticuspe. The sequence goes on along the minus strand of BPTQ01000008.1, from coordinate 210,718,668 downwards.
TCGGTGTACCTCAGCGACTCACCTGAATTGTAGATGTACTTCGGTACATCGTGTTAGCGTACTTGAGGGCCTCCAGTTCAGGAACATCCTTTGCTAGAATTAGAGATGTGTTTTTACACTATGCTGTTAACATCCTCGAAGTTTGAACTTGTAAGTGCTGGAAATCCCGCTAAGGATATTCCTTTCAAGAATTGAGTCTTGAAGATGTGAGTCATTACTTAAACTCGTTCAATGTAATGCGAATTGTCCCTCCACGGGATTCAGACGGCTGATTCACCCAACCAAGGTGAATGGAATCAAGACATTCATTAGTGAAACAATCGTAGTGGTCAATTCTTTAAGAAAATTCCACAATGATCGATTGGTGCTTATCACTAACCAAATTTATGCAGCTGCTGATAGATGCTCCTGGGAGGAAAGATCGTGCTGATTCTCCTCATGCTCATACCAACAACAACACACATGAAGTTCTCTCAAAAGGCAACTCAAAAGTCAAAATGATTCTTCATCAATGCCAAAGAATCTACAAAGTTTAAAGACTAGAGAACTACACCACAAATGGAATCAAAGTCAAAAGACGTATGAGCATGTTGGAGAAAGACATGGAGACACCTGAGCAACGAAGCTGACCAGATGCAGACAACAATATACAATCACATCATCCACAAATAGAACAAAGAACAAAGAACAAAGATTTCAACGACATCAAAGTTGAAAACTTCAAAAGAAACAAGATCCCACACAAGGGAGATTGTTGGAATCAAAAGCATATCTACTCACAAGAAAAAAGAGTGCTAGAAGATGTCGAGCAACCGCTATTACATTATAACTATCACTTAGGGTGAGATTGTTGGAAACGCTCCTAAACTATATTTACAAGTGTTAGTCATTTATATGTAATAGGTTGCTTTCATATGGCTTTTATGTTAGTAATTAAGGCTAGGCTTATGTAGAAAGCCCATAAGCCTATGCAAAGGCCCAAAAGGCCAAGGAAGGGATTAGATGTGTTGCCCTAGCTCCTTTCCCCTATAAATACTTGTTTGCTTCTCATTTGAGAAGTGTTGTTCACTCTATACATTTACGCATAACCTTTTATTATATCTATCGTGTATTTTGTGTGCAACCGTCTCTCTTAACCTTATTTCTATCATCTTCATGCTTGTGTTAACTTATGGTGACCTAACAACGTCGCTACTAAAGACTGACGACGTCAAACATCTCAACTGACGCCGTTTCAACGATGACTTGGCCCAAAAGAAACCTTAATGACGGTGACCTGACGACGTCACTAGGAAAAGGTGACGCTGTCGCGATTGTAAATCTATATATAGAATTTGATTTTTCTGTATTTGAAGAGGTAGAATTTTGGAGAGCATACCCTAACTCAGTTGTAGTCTGACTTGGACAGTATTCTAGGGTCCCATACCCTATTTTACACCACAAGATAAGTTTGTTTATCCAATTTATCATTATGTCTACCCCATGTTTAATTGATTGTGTGTATGCTTGCTTGTTTAACATGTCTTGCTAAATTACTCTTATGTTTGCTTAGATCTATGAAACCTAGTTATTGATTGTTGTTAGGTTGTCTCTTGTCTTAATTGATAGATGCTAGAGTAAGGAAAACTAGATTCTTCTTTAATTGTTGCGAGCTTGAACGTCCTAAATAGCAAAAAAAAGGTTAGGAGTGCACCTAAGCCATTCGTTGTGTTTATTGTGTGAGTTGTAGCTTTAGGATAGTAGTGTATTCGGGGGAGATGCTATTGAACTTGCTGATCCCAGGTATTCTAAAGAAGAGTTACAATTCATAGAACTAGGGAATTAGGCACCGCCCTAAGACTAACCAAAATACAACGGACCAATTAAGATAAAGGAAGTGACAATTCAACCGACCAATAAAAGATAACTAGGGAGTAATAGCATCTAAGTTAACACATCTTTAATCATCATACGAGCACACCTCAATTAGCATAATCTATCCATAGTTAATTCGTTAAATTAGATAATCAGTTTAAGTAGTGAAATCGGTAGAAGTACCACCCCCAATCATATACCCCAAGATTTTTACCCTTGCTTTCTAAAAAAAAAAAGACTAAAAACGAATCTTCCACAACCCCACCTTCTCGTCATATATCTCTTTCTAGCATTCCTATTCCCCAAGAGAATGAAATCAATCCCTGAGGCTTACCCTATACTACACTACAACGATTAGGTTCACTACCTAGAGGTTTGAAAAGCTTGCTCGTAGAAAAGGAGGTTTTCTCGACCCCTAACCCACGCTATCAAGTTTTTGGCACCGCTGCCGGGGAATAGAATAGCTAGTTAGATTTTTATCTTGTTTAGGTCTACTCGCTTGATTCCTATCAAGTGAGCTTTTTTTCCTTTTTATTAGCTTTCTTGTTGTCTATCCCCCTTCTTTGTGTTTGTGTTCGTGAAACCCTTTTCATTTGTCGCTATGGCAAATCTAGTTGCATTTGAATCATTAATAAATGAGGAACAATTGTATATCACAGATAGGATTGCTTTTTATTGTTCCAATGAATTTGTGAGTGATCTTAGTGATATCCAAGAGGAGATAGGTGTAAAGTTAGATGGCTTTGATGAATTTTGTGCACATGTGGCTTCTATTCAACAATCATTGTTAGGATCAACTCCTTTTAGTGAGGCTCTTTGGAAATTTTTTTAGAAAAGCTTCCTAAGCGTAACCAATAACTTGAGGAAACAGATAAGGAGGATTTATCCAACCTTAGGCACCATGAAGAAAAAGACCTAGATTTTAAGAACATGGAACCTAAATCCGAACAAGATTGTGAGATGGTTAGAGTTGAACTACCTAGTTGCATGCATGGGATAGATTTCAAAACATGTGACACGCATGAGGAATCCTTTAGGCAAACAGAACATAGTAATAAAGTTTTTGAGAACCATCCTTATGAATCGGACCAAGAATTTGAAATGGCTAAAGAAGGATTTGAGATACTTAGGAGTGTATTTGGGTTAGATCATACTAAAACACATGATGACCATATAGGAGATCTAGATATAATGGAGAATGAGGTGAAAAATCCAAGCCCATAAGTACTACCATCACTTGAGGAACATACACCGCCTATAACTTACCCAGAAGAAGTAGAAGAGACTATAGGAACCCCGATTGATATAGAAGTTTTGGACCAAACACCACTAGAGAATGTAGGTTTAGATGCTTGTTGTCATGACCTCTTTCTTAGTCCTACCGAAGTTCCCAATTTTGATAAACCGGAGCCTCAACCAAAACCTTACCTAATTTTCTGTCTTTAGATGTGAATTTAGGAATTGAAATAAGCCTAGATTCACTCATCAAACCATGTAGTCTGGATAATGTTAAGATAAAGGTAGTAGACTCTAAGTCATGTAGAGTGGAAGATAATATAGGAGTAACCCATGACCTTACACACTTACATCACCCATTCATGGTTGATAACAAGAAACATTATGGGTTTAAACCGGGTTTATTAGGTCAAGATGGATCCTTAACTAAGAATCTCTTGAAGTTGATAGAAGATGATCTATTTCTAGGAGAAAGACTTGATTCACCCACTACACCAATAGAATTAGGTAAGGTTACAGTGAAAGAAGTACACCCCTTTGAGCATAAGTATCACCCATCACCCTCTCCTCACGTGGCAAATTTCCACCCTAAGAGTGTGTATCGCTACTATCACCCGCACTTAAGCTTAAGTGTAGGGAAAAATCCCCCTTTATTCGTTAAATAAGGGTAGAGTCAAGCTCGTGACTCGAACAAAAACAAGCGCTTCATGGGAGTCAAACCATGCTTAATTGTTTGCTCGTTTTGTTTTTCAGTTTGTGTGTTCATATATCTTTTTCATTGTTGTTTATTCTCGTGTTAGACTTTGTGAAAATGATTTATTTTGTTTTTAACCTCGTCTTAATTATATATAAAGGTATTTTACAGAAAGATAAGTGTATGGAAGATCATTTATATTTTTAAAGAACATGAACATGAGATTAACAATAATTGAAATTGATGTATTTGTGTGTTTGTTAGAGTCAAATGCTTGTATCGAGTCATAATGGATGTTTTGCAGAATTTTTTCCAGGTTTTAATGAGGTAATTTTTCCAGAATTTTTCTAGAAAAATGCAGCAGACCAGTTTTTGTCAGGACAACCTAACGGCGTCAGGATTAACACCTGAAGACGTCAGGAAATGTAGAAACAAAATATCAGTTTCGTTATACTGTGTAATTTGTGATTTTTGGAAATTCCCAATTCTTAATTTTCCATAGAAACTACAAACATCCATTCCACAAGCATTATATCTTACTTGCTTTCTAGTGTAGTTGTGTGTCATATATAGTTTTACCACCAATTTTACGTGAAGGTTTTGTCTGTTTTCTTATGAGTATGCAGGTTATATTGGACAAGAAGAAGAAACACATATTGGATGAAGGTTATTACTTATGCATTCTTCTTGGAGAAAGATTCAACCGCAACTTCACACATATCCTACCGAGCCAATCAGTAGAGTATTAGTTTCTTTCTCTTACTTACCTTCCTTTATCATAACTTTGATGCTTTTGGGGAACATTGGGGACAATTTTCAGTTTAAGTGTAGGGAGGGAGAATAAAACGGGAACTTAGAAACTATTCACTCATTTGATTATTTGTCTTGTCCTTGGTAATTAGTGTAATAAACCATAAGAAATATTTGTTAGGGAAATTTTAGCACCAAATTTAAAATTGTTTATGACATTTACGAGCTAAACTTTAGTCTTAATAAAGCGTCTCATGGATAGGAATTATATGACTATCACAAAAACCGTTTACCACTCAAATTCCACCCCAAAAATGTGAGGTTCGCCCTTAGATCTTTAGGAATAAAAGCATTCATCTTTAATGCTTAGTGAGTGTACCGGTAGTATAATAGATTCTAGAACTTGTTTTGTGATGCATTCCGAGATCGCTAATGAGACTACACTTGTGTAGTTAGGAGTAACTAAATGATAAGAGGCATTAGGATAACCCTTGTTTTAAACTTGTATTATAATTACCTCTTCCACATCGGTTGAGTAATTACCCCACACCCTTGCGATGTACTCATATTTAGTACACGATACCCCTAGTTAACCCCTCAGAGACTATCCTTTTCACAGTTCTCATGATGTTTTGGTTTTCCGGAATATCAATGAAGAGCATTGTTTACAATTCGCGCCCAAATGTTACACCCAAATCGCCTTAGCCTACCTTTTTTGCACTCATCTTTAGTGCACTATTGTTATTACTAAACTCTTATTTCAATTATTTAGTTACTTGCATGGTTGCTAAGTCGAGTCATATCATTTGTATATAGTTTTGGGACGATTAGGACTCATGGGTTAAAGTAATATTTTATGGAGTAACGGGAAAGAATGATAAATTCAAATTCCCTTTATCTATGTAATTAAATACTCTAAGTGTTTTGATCTTTTCAAATCGGGTCACATAGTTTAGTTAAATAAAAACTCAAGTGTATAGATGCTCCTATAAATCCCTTATATTTTGATGTTATCATAAAGGACGGTAGAGTAAAAAAGTATGAAAAGAATCAAAAAAAAAGAAAGAAAAGAGTTTTCAAAAGAAAAAAAAATGAGAAAAATATACGGGCTACCATCCTACATCTATCTTTATTTTTATGTTTTTTTAAATTCTATATTTGTGTTTTTTTTCAAGTTGTTTAGTGTTAGTTAGTCGAGTCTTGGCTTAGCAACGCCACGCTTTACATGCTTGTCACATAAGATTTTTGACTTGCCACCACTAAATATCCCCTATCCAACAAAACCCTTTACTTCCCTACCCTAAGCCTAACGTTACAACCCTTGTAAAGATCTCTTAGATAGGTATTCCTAGGTGCTCACGCCAAAGCGGTGGAGGTTTGATCTATTCTCAAGCTTATGGTAATCTATGTACTATGCCATGTAATGAGTGTTTATCTTCCATTTCTATTCATATTATATTTCATATAAACCCGAGAGATGAGAAAATTTAAACACCAATTGTGAGGTGCTAGTATATAATTTCCTTGCTTGTTAAGACTATTGTGGCTCTTGTACTTGTTGTAGACTATCTTAAACCAATGCTTCATGCCATCTAACTTATAAATTGATTGGTGATGCACGTACAAAGCGCGTTCAGGGTCAAAGGAACTTCGTTTTAGTCGAGCAAGTTTTTCAACACCCTAGGTAGTGAACCTAACGCTGTACTATAGTATTGGGTAAGTCTCGGGTATTGATATCGTTCTTTAGGGGAATAGGAATGCTAGCAAGAAGTGTACTACGCTAAGGTTGGGGTTGAGGATGGTTATTTTTTATCTTTTTTAATTTTTTTAGAAAGCTAAGGGTAAAATCTCGGGGAAATAGATTTGGGGGTGGTACTTCTACCAATTACTTCTACTATCTAATTACCTAATACTACGGGTAGTCTATGTCTTTTTGATTTTTGCTCGTATGATGATTAAAAATGTGTTTACCTAGATACTATTACTCCCTAGTTATCTTTTATTGATGGTTGAATTTTCACGTCCTTATTCTTAACGCATTGTGTTTTCTAAGGTCGTAGGGAATGCTTATGCCCTAACTCATTGAGAATACCTTAAGGTTATTGCCTACGAAATCCGCTAGATGTTTCATAAACTAACCTAAAGGTTATCTTTGGATGTTTAGACTATGAAATCCTCTAAGTTATTCATAAAATAATGTTCGCAAAGTTTACTCAAGCATTTAAACACAACGATTGCCTAGTGCATTCCTAAGCCATTTACAATTAAGATAAGAGACAACCAATCAATAATTAACAACTAGGTTTCATAGATCTAAGCAAACACACAAGAAATTTAGCCGGACATGTTAAACAAGCAAGCATACACACATTCAATGGAAGAAATAATGAAATTAATGGAATAAAACAACTATCTTGATGTGTAAAATAGGGTTTGGGACCCTAAGATACTGTCCAAGTCGGACTCCAAACGTTTAGGGTTTTTACTCCACTAGTCTACCTCCTTAAAAACTGAAAAATCGAATTCTATATATAGATTTACACTTGCGACGGCGTCGCCTTATAGGTGGGACGCCGTCAGATCGCCGTCATTAGGGTTTTCTTCGTGGCCAAGTTATCGTTGGAATGGCGTCACATTGTAGTTGTAAACATGAAAGATCAACAAGGTAGGTAAACATCAATTACTATGTCGAACTAACAACATAAGCATCAGAAAGTACCAAACAAAAGTACGTGTATGGTAGTCACAAATAGCAAATAGGAACACTAAATGATAATTATAGCCCACAAAGTAACTGACGAGGTATAACATGGTAAACGGATGAGTCAGATAATTACATACTAGCATGGCAAACGGGTGAATTCAATTAGTCACACAAAATAATGGTAACAGATAGTCACATAAGTCATGTAATAGTAGGGTAAATGGATAGTCACGTAAATCATGTAATAACATAGTCAACACAGGAATCCAAAAATCATATAATGGTTCGGTAAGTGAAACGTAATGATAGTTCGAAGTATAAGCTTGATAGACAACTAAAATGGAATAAGAGTATGACAAATCAAATGAAATGGAGTATAATATGGTAATCATACGAATCACATAAGGATACTGAATGAATGAGTAATCAAAGAAACTAAGAACGAGAAATACAGAATATGGTGCATCGTGGAATAACATGAGGCATAATAAAGATGAAAGTGTGGAAAACTAGAAAGGGGGGGGGTTGAATAGTTTTGCCGATTTTAAGTTAGATTCTAAAAACTTTAGATTCGATGTTGTGTGAAATCGTATGGATGAAGATAAAGTATAGATCTAAGAGTAATGAAAGTAAATAAAGTAAAGCAAAGGATAGAAATGACACAACCGATTTATAGTGGTTCGGCTATAAGGACACCTTCCTTGCCCTACTTCACTCCCCGAGTCACCTACTCAAGAGTTCAAGCACTATGTCAACAAACTCCTTCAACTTGGCGGAGAAGCCTTCACAACGTTGCTTACACGTTTTTCCGGTACAAACCTAAATACCGAGTCCGTAACATGGAGGACCAAACCAACACGACTATTACACAAAAACTATGTGAAATATCAAGTACAAGATCTTTGCTACAGAAATCTTGTAGAGAAACAAATCAATCAAGGACCCCTTGCTTCGATGACTTGTAGTAAGCTCGTGATCTCGCCTTAGAGAAGGACCTATATGAGAATCACAATAGAAGAAAGAAGAACAACTCTCTAGATCAAGTGATCATTTGTTAGAAGAGAGTAAGAGTATATGAGAGAGTTAGTAAGAAGACGGGTGAAGAGAAATGAAGAAATGGCTCTCTATTTATAGGCAAAATCTTGCCACTGTTGCACGGATCCCTCCCTTAAGGGATCCGTCTAGTGTAAAGCCAGGGATCCGTGGGACGCTCCTCTTTGCCCATGGGTTTTTTTGGTTATGGGTCATGGGTTATGGGTTGGTCAATGGGTATTTCATTAGATACAATGTATCTAATAGATACAATGCATCTAGTCAAATGGATATGAGTCAATACCATGGGTTATGGATATGCTCCATGAGTTGTGATTTTTACCCATCCTAATAAACTATTACAACAAATGATTTATTACAACAATTTGTATTAGATGACTATATGTAAATGCTTTACAAAAATAACATGTATCCTTATAATTTTACTTATGATAACATTATATTTGTTATCAACAAAACACAAAAAGATCGCTAAATATTAATAAACGTTTTTACGGTTTATTTGTATTAACAATCTCCCCCTTTTTGTTTATGACAAAACATAATGTTATGATGAGTAAAACTTAAGATTAGATGTATGTTTTGAAAGCCTAAGTTTTACTTCTTCTCCCCCTTTTTGTCGAAACAAAAAGCTAACCTAACGAAGAAACAAAATGTGGAAAAATAGTCCACGTATCGCTTACTCTCCCTTGACGGTAGCTCCCCCTAGATTGGGGCGTCAAGTGAGAAAAATAAAAAAAAAATCCTACAAAGAAAGGGTTAGTAGTAACACGCATAAATAATCTTGTGATTGACAAGAATCAAGATTGGGAGCCAAGGTATGTAAACAAGGCCTTGTAATGAAATAACAAAATGTAGTGGTATTTATACCACATACAAGCATATAAAAGTAAGAACAAGACTTGTTCTTAAAGATGACTCAAAAGAAAAAAATACAAAAAAAAAAAAATAGTAATAATGATTCCTTCCATGCTTGCATAAGGTTATGGATGGAGGTTTTGATGAGTAATGATATTGATGCGATCAAGAATGAGGTTGAGTATGAATCGCATTTCTTCCCTAAGTTCTATTGCAAAATCCCTAGTGGATCAGAAATGTTCACAATGTAAGTGATGTGGGTAATGAGTGCGGAAGTTTTCCAAACGACTTTGGTTTGTGAGATGCGGAAGTTATGGTGGAAAAGATGGAAAAAGCGGATCAAAGTCCGAAATGTTTGGAAGTGATGGTGGAAAAGAACCTAGATGTTCTTGTAACAACATGGGAGCTAAGTGTGGTGAGGTTTCAATGTCTTTGAAAATTGTGTTTGGAGAAGTGGGAGGTGTTAAAAAGACTATTTCTTTTTGTTTTGGTTGTTGAGATCTTGTTGGAGTCTTAAGGAGTTCCAAAAGAGTGACCTTAGGTGGTGAGTTGATGGGTGATGAAGTTGGTGTACTTGTTGGTAATGAAGGAGGTGCTATAATGGAAGCATCTTGTGGTGAAATAGTGATTGGTGATGAACCATTCGATGATGGTTTTGCTAAACAACAAGGTCGGATGCTAATTCGTGCCGATTTCCTAGATTTTGATTGTGGTATTTTGGAAGGTGGGAGGACAAAATTTTGGATTTCTTGAAAGGGATTGTTTGTACTAGGTGATTCATCTAAGTTGGAAGATCTTTTGGATGACATGATGGTGTTTGTTTGTGAAGTTGAGATGAATATGCAAGCATTTTGGGAATCCTACTTATAGAGAAATAATGCATTGTAATGAATGCTTGACCCAAAATATGGATTAAAATCTAATGATTAGATATGAATTTAAGGCATGTGATCATGAGAACACAAGCATTAAAGTACATACTCCAAAAGAAATAAAAATAAATGATGAAAAATATTGAAGTTTTCATCCAAAGTGAGAAAATAGAAGATAAAACTAGATTCTGTCTCACGGATCCCACGGATCCTTCCCTTGAGGGATCCGTCCAGCATTAAGGCTGGGATCCGTGGTACTGGTGATTCAGGCAGCTCAAAATTTCCTTTTGGAAACATTTGTGCCTAGTGTGTGCCTATATGCAAACTATTTGGAGTTGCGGTTATCTCGACTCCTAAAAACAAAAGAAAAATAAACTAGAAGTGAAAAAGCACACTATTATGTGAGATAACCTGATTGCTCCTAATTCATTGTTGCTTAAATGAATGTACCTGGAAACACATATTAGTTATGTGTCCTCTTTAGCATTCAAAAGACATGAGATGCAATGAAAACGGGTTTTTACTTTATATTAATAATGAAAAAGTGATTTGTCCTAGACGTGAGAAATGACTTTTGTGAAAGTGATACGGGAAGAGGTATCATTTTAGAAAACATTTTGAAAAGAGGTTTCTATGTGCGAATAAAACGTTTATCCTTTGAAAAGAAAATGTGTATGTAATTACGTGTTTGCAACTTGTACTTATCTTGAAAAATAAGAGAAAACTATGAGTTATAAGTGAAAACTTATCTTGGGTTTTGAAAATTCTCGTATTGCTTGTGAGTTGTGCGTGAAATAGAGATCCTAGACTCAGAAAGAAGAACCTAGTGTTTACATACCTTGTAGAGTTAAAAAGCAATTTACGACGATTGTTCCATGAGACTAAGACCAAGACGAAGTAGGTTGAATTGTTTCCGCTTCAATGGTTTGGTGAGGACGTCGGCTATGTTGTCTTTGGATGCTACCTTCTCAATAGAGATGTTCCCCTTTTGAACATTGTCTCTTAAGAAGTGATGACGAATCTCAATATGCTTTGTACGATAATGCAATACCGGATTCTTGCTTAAATCGATGGCATCTTTGTTGTCACATAGAATGGCTATGTCACTTAGATGAATGTCATAGTCAACTAATGCTTGTTTCATCCATAGTGCTTGTTGGCATGCTTTGCCGGCGGAGACATATTCGGCTTCGGTTGTTGATATTGCTAATTCCGTTTGCTTCTTTGAGAACCAAGACGTTAAACAACATCCCATAAAAGTACATACCCCACTTGTACTTTTTCGGTCAACATAATCACCTGCATGGTCAGAATCTGCATATACAATTGTTTCTACTCCCGTACCCTTAGGATACCACAATCCTAATTGAGTTTGTTGGAATCACTCCTAAACCTAAATCAAGTGTTAGTAATTTACATGTAATAGTTAGCTTTATTATGGCCTTTATGTTTGTTATTAGCCTTAAGCTTATGTAGAAGGCCCATGAGCTTAGGCCCAAGCCCATAAAGGAAATGAAGGGAACTAGGAGTGTTGCCCTAACTTCCCTCCTATAAATACTCTTGTATAACCCTCATTTGAGGGTTGGTTGTTCAAGCTTTTCTTTCACTACATACTCTACGCATAACTGTCTTAGTATAACGTGTGTGTGTGTTTGGTTTACTTGTTCAATCGCCTTAATCTCTTTCTAGTAAGCTTGTGTTGTAAAACTAGTGACCTAACAGTGGTATCAATCGCCAAATAGTTGGGTGAACACTTTTGTTTTGAAGTTTTGGTTTTTGATCTTACGCGTAAAGAAGACGTGTTCTTTGGTTCGCTTAAAAACTTGTTTTTTACACTTTTTAATCCAAGATTCTTGTACTTTCAACGTTTTAAGGTGTTAAAATACTTGTTTTTGGCAAAAAGTTTCAAACTTTACGCGTGGATCTAAGTTTTTGAGCTTGTTTTTGTTCGTGGGTGAAGTTCTACGCGTAACCCGTTTAGCCATTTTGGTTTATCAAGGTTCACACTTTTGTGGTATTTTGGTACTATTAACGCTATTCCATAACTAAAATCTGGTTTAGAAACAAATTTAGGCATTATCATTTTTACGAGTAATCCTACGCGTAGCAAAACCCTAAAACTACGCGTAAGGTTATCCTTGGTTTGATCTTCGTTTTCGTGGTTTACTCCGTGTTTTCTTGCTTGGATAAGCCTGAAAATACGTCGACTTTGGATATCTTTTGCACTGTGAAGTGTAAAAGATCACTTGGGATAAAACCCTAATCTTACGCATAAGCATAAAGCTTACGCGTAGAAATCCTACGCATAAGATTAATCTTACGCCTAAGCCTAGTCTTACGCATAAGGTAATCCTACGCCTAACTTTCTACGCCTAACTTTGTGTCTACGCCTAACTTTAGAGTCTTTTCCCTACTTACGCGTAAGCTAAATTCTATGCGTAACTAGTGATTGTTACGCGTAACTTTGGTGTTTTTACACATAAGTGATACTTGGATTATTGTGATTTCTACGCCTAAGGACACTTCATCAACAAAGGTTCATTCGACTACAAAGATCCATTTTTACCAACACAAGTTTTCAACATGTCACAACCACCATACTCTAACTATTTCCCTTACACTTATTCTCAACGACAACAACAACTAAGTCCACAACATCAACAATGGAATCAACAACAAGCAATTTATCAACAACAATTTAATCAACAACATACTCCACAACTTGGAGCAATTCCTCCACCACAAATGGTTCAAACACCGCCATGTCTTCAAGTTCAACCCTACACAAATGACTTCAATCAACATCCATCAAGGAACACTATGAAGGAACCCACTTGGTTTGCAAAGATGTGTGAAGCTTTAAGCAGCCAACAATCAATTCATGAGGCTGGATTACTTGATAGACCTCCAATGCTCACTCCAGGAAACTACGATCAATGGGTGATAAGGTTCTTTAGGTTTTGTGATCTGAAGAAGCCACATGGAAAGTTCTTAAAGAAGGTTATCTTGGAAGGTCCATTTGAGATGCCTACTGTCATTGTACCCGGAGATCCTAATGCTAATCCACCAAGAGATGAACAAACGAACATTGCTACTGTTGCAGAATTGAATCCTCAAGAACTTCTACACTATGAAGCTGATGAACTTGCAATGCAATATATCCTTTTAGGATTACCTAACCCAATTCTTCGAAGTGTTGATGCTCAAAAGACTGCAAAGGAAATGTGGGACCATATTCATCTTCTTATGGAAGGATCTGTACTCAATCAGGAGGATCTGGAATCCAAAATTTACTTGGCTTATGAACACTTCATGATTGAACCTGCAGAGACACTAGAGTCTTATCATCATAGATTTTCAGACATCATCAATTATTTGGATAAACACAACATCATCATGCCAAGAATTGCAGTGAATACTAAGTTCCTGAGTAGTCTTGGTCCTGAATGGGAGAAGTATGTCATTTTTCTCCGTCAAGCGAAGAATATGCATCATTCTACATATGGATTGTTGTACGATTACTTGAAGCCTCATGAAAAGGAAGTTAATCGGGAAAGGATTCTCCGTGCTCAAATTGCTCCACCTACACATCCGGAAAATCAATAACTTGCCTTATATGCTCAACAAAGTTATCCTCCTCAACAAGCAACTCAACCAACTGCCTCTGTCACACAAAACAATCATTCCCAGCAACAATCTCAACAAAATCAACTGGTTCCATACAACAACAACAATGCTCAACCAATTGTCAGTGAAGCTAATGAGGACATCGATCCATTCGATGCATTGCAACAAGGATTTGTTATGATTGCTAATGCTTTTGGCCGTTATACCAACAAATCCAACAATCGTATTCGTTCCTCATCTAACACACGCAATCAAGCTGTTGTCAACAATGGACGAGTTGAAGTTCAGAATCGTGGTTATGGTCGTCAGATGGGCGGTGGTCAAGGGTTTAATGATGTGGGTCGGAATAACAACAGAGCTCCAGTGATGGAACAGGGAAATGCTCAGAATGGGTTGAATGGTCTTCGATGCTACAACTGTAATGAGAAGGGACACCTGGCTAATGCATGCCCAAAGCCGAGGACTAGGGGCAGTGCTTATTTCAAAGAGGCTCTTCTTTTGGCTCTTAAGGATGAAGCTGGTGGATCTCTCACAGACAAAGAACAGAGTTTTATGGCAAATGCAGACTCAGATGATGATATGGAGGATTTGCAGGCCAATGCAGCAGTTATGTTGATGGCTAATATGCATGAGTTACACATGAGTGACATAGGCCCAGTGTATGAACCTGATGGCTTGTCTCAGGTACCCGAACAAACCATATTTATCTCTGATCTAATATCTTCGCCAACATCTGAATCCGGCAAGGCTCAGACTGTTCAAAATGAGTCATTTACATCTCATTCCGACGATTTTCAAATAGACCTTGTAGTTACATTTGACGATCAAGATGACCTTATGGTTTCCTTTGATAATCAAATTGACTCTGTGGTTATACTTGAGGATCTAAATAATGATCATGTGGTAACTTCTGTTGAACAAGCCGAACTTTTGCCTCATCCAGATCTTGCTCTCTTACTTAAAGACCAGCAATCCCAAATTGAAGAATGTTGTGCATTAAATAAGGACTTAAAAAGCAAAAATGCACTGTTAACCAAGGATTTTGATTGCTTACAAATGCAACTCAACTTTTTCAAAACTCAAGAAAACCGTGAAAAAGGTTTTGAAGCCGCTTTTGCTAAATCTCATCAAAACAAAAAATATTTAGAGAGACAGATGCGTGATCTAGCCGCTTCGAAGAATGCTTTGTTGTCTGAAATAGAACAATTGAAACATGAACATAAAAAGCAAATTAACGCTCTCACCTTGGAAAATCAAAAAGCTAAGGCTGAGTTGTTAACTTGTCAAAAACAGTTCTCCGCATACAAAAAGCATTCAACGAATCGGGTAGATGACCTTCTTGAAGAAATTATCGGCTTGCAAAACAAAATTAAAGAGTTTAAAACTGTTGTTTACAAACATGGTGAATCAGTAACAGCTATTGAAAAGTTTACTTTAAAACCCAATCCAAATGGATATGGACCAAATCTAGCTGATTACAAACCAAAGCTTTCACTAAAAACATTCAAACCAAATCCTGAAGTTTCCAGTGCAGAATATAAAATTTATAATTCTGTTATGAGTGTTGTTGAATATCATCGTCAAGAGGAATTAGATGCAGAAGACGAGAGTCGATCAAAATTAAAAACTGTTGTTTACAACAAACCTTTTAATTATTCAAAACCGGTCACTTTTGTCACACCAACGGATTCTTCTAACATACCAAGGGTTATCATCAAAACACCTGAGTCTTCTAATGTTAATCCCCAACCAGATTATGCACAAATTTATGGTCCTTTACCTTCCATCAGTGAAGTAAACTCAAAACCTGAAAATCGCAAAATTCTTAGATATTTTGATATTTTCATGGCTGACCTAAAAAATTTAGAACATGAGATAGAATATCATTCTGAAATCAAAGTTCAACACTTTCAATCGCCTCTGGCGCGAGAACAAAGAGACATTTTTCAGAAAAATCTTTTACCAAATGTTAAAAATTTGAAAAGTTGTGCATTGTCTTGGGAACGGGACTTTCATAAGGAACTTGGAGTCATGAAGGTCGTTTTCGAGAAAACTGAAACTTCTATTTCTAATACTAAACGTAAAAAGAAAATGTTGAGAAAAGATGTTGATCGACTCTTGAAAGATGTTATCTGTGCTGATATCCATAATGTTGTGTTATTCCATTCTTTGCCACATGCATCTGATTATATCTCTGTTGATAATGTTAACTCTGTGGTAACTGTTGAGAATACTGATAATGTGCTTCAGATCGAGTCTTTAAAAGCTGAAAATGAACGATTACTTAACGAACTTTACAATGCAAAACGTCGTCTTAATTGGTGTGAAAAAGATATTCACAATCAACAACTTGGTTTTCAAAAGAAAATCGCTCAGTTGCATACAAAATCTTTTGATCCTAAACTTGAGCAACTGGATGATCAAAACGTGTCTTTGAAAAGTCAAATCTCAAAATATGAACAAGAACTTGTAACAGTTAAACAGGAATATGGTGTCATATTTGATTTACTCAATAAGACTCGTCATGAAGCATCAAATGAACTTGATCACTATCTTGCTCACACTAGAGAAGTTATGAATTTTGCTGGTAATATTGGTTCTGAAAATCAAGATTTGATTCACGCTATCTCTAAGTTAAGAGAAATGTTAGGAAAGTATGAACAACTTCCGCCAACCATCATTAAGAGATTAGCACCAGTAACACTTAGTAATCGTGCACCTAGAATCCCTACTGCCAAATCACAAGTTGCTAACGTGCTTCCTTCTACTGAAACAGGAATAGTTGCGTCTTTTCCAAACGTCCGCACTTCACAGCCTAGGAGCACTCAATCGAAGAATAGGAAGTTGCGACCTAAGAAAAGATCAATAAGGAATGCTACAGTAGAAGAACACCCTAGGACTATGAATAAGACTCACGTTGCTTCCACTATAGATATTGCGTCTGGCAAATGTAATAGAAATAGTGATGTAACGAATGCTAAACCCTTAAGTAATTTTGATCTTCAGTCTAATGCACCTTGTGTTATTTGTCGTAAACGTATGAATTCTGATTGTCATGACAAATGTGTTGCTAAAGCTATAATCTATCGTTTACGGAATCCTAAGAATCGGCATACCTCTAGGCCCACTAATCATTCTAAGTCTGTGCTTGGTAGGCCGCCTTCTTTATATTCTAAGGCAAGCATTGCAGTCCCTGTAGCTCCAGTTTCACCTCCTAAGAATGTAGTACCACCTAGTGCATTCACAAAGACTAAAGCCAACAGTAGTTATAGATGGCAGAAATGGATATATAACACATTAGGTTTTAAATGGATGCCTAAAGTTATTAATGTGTGTATGTCTACTATCACTGCTCCGGAACCCTCTAACATTTCGGGTTCCACATCTACTTCTATTCCATCTGTGTCGTCTGTGTGTAATGCAGGTGATATAGATCATTCTCTGGATTGTTGATAGCGGATGTTCCCGACACATGACAGGCAACCTTAAACTGTTATCAAACTTTACTGCAAAGTTCATTGGCACTGTCAGATTCGGGAATGATCACTTCGCAGCTATCATGGGCTACGGAGACTATATCAATGGGAATATCGAAATTAGCAGGGTTTACTCTGTGGAAGGCCTCGGTCACAATCTGTTTTCAGTAGGTCAGTTTTGTGATGGAGATTTGGAGGTTGCTTTCAGGGAGAAAACTTGTTTCATTCGTGATCTACAAGGAAATGACCTTATGTCTGGCTCACGTAATTCTAGTCTCTACACTATCTCTATGCAAGACATGGTTGCTTCATCTCCCATCTGCTTACTTTCAAAGGCAACATCAACAAAATCCTGGCTATGGCACCGTCGTCTATCACATCTAAACTTTCAAACCATCACCAACCTTGCTCGACACAAACTAGTCAAAGGTCTCCCACGATTCCGGTATTCAAAAGATCACCTTTGCTCAGCTTGTGAACAAGGAAAAAGCACTCGTGCTCATTTTCCTTCAAAGGTGGAACACAGCTCTCAGCATGTGCTTCATCTTCTTCACATGGATTTGTGTGGCCCAATGCGCATGCAAACGATCAATGGCAAACGCTACATCTTAGTAATTGTTGATGACTACTCACGATGGACTTGGGTCTACTTTCTTCGAAGCAAAGACCAAGCTCCACAAATGATCATCACCTTTCTCACGAAAATTCAAGTTCAGCTCCGGAACACCGTCCGCCAAATAAGAACAGACAAAGGAACTGAATTTGTTAACCAAACCCTTCATGAATTTTATGAGAAAGTGGGAATTCAGCATCAAAAATCTATTGCACGTACACCAGAACAAAACGGAGTTGTTGAAAGACGAAACCGAACGTTAGTAGAAGCTGCTAGAACAATGTTAATCAATGCTAAACTTCCAGATTACTTGTGGGCAGAAGCTGTATCTACTGCATGCGATACTCAAAACCGTTCTATGATCACAAAACGCCACAACAAAACACCTTTCGAGCTTGTCCACAACCACAAACCTAATCTCAAACACTTTCATGTATTTGGATCCCTTTGCTATCCGAATAATGATCGTGATGATTTTGGAAAGCTCAAAGCCAAAGCCGACATTAGAGTATTTATTGGATACTGTGAGAATTCCAAAGGTTACCAAATCTGGAATCGTCATACAAAACAGGTGACGGAAACGATTCATGCTCATTTTGATGAACTTACGGACATGCCTTCTGAGTATAACAGCTTAGAACCCGGTCATAACCGTTTAAACTTCCCTCAACCCCTATCATCAGCTGAACAAAGCCCCCAGCTCACTCGTCAACAAATGGAAAGGTTATTTGCTCCGCTGTTCAGTGACGATATTGATGATCGTGCTCCAGGTGTATCCGTTGTTTTCGCTGCACAACCTGATAATATTCCTATACCTGATACACCTGCTACAACAACTACTGTTGAAGAAGCACCACTAGTTGACTCCACCACAACAGTTGAACAAACCGCTTCCAACAATGATGAACCGGCTGATGACATTCTGAATGAAGTACCCCCACCTGCAGATTTTGATCCAAATGCATTCTTTAACCCATTTGCTAATGACACTGCTGCACCTGATGTCGCGGAATCATCAACAAACCATTTGAATCCTCATAATCTGCACAATGTATACCAACATCAACCCTCTACACATCGATGGACTAAAGACCATCCTCTGGCAAATATTATTGGCAACCCAAATCAACCAGTCGTTACGAGACAACGTCTTCACACAGATGGTGAACATTGCATTTATGCACTCACTGTGTGCCAATCTGAGCCTAAAAACATTAAAGACGCAATGACAAAAGACAACTGGATTGAATCCATGCAAGAAGAACTCAACCAATTCAAACGTCTTGAAGTATGGGAACCGGTTGAAAGACCAACAGGGGTCTACGTCATTGGTCTCAAATGGATTTGGAAAAACAAATTGGATGCTGAAGGGAACGTCATCCGAAACAAGTCACGTCTAGTTGCTAAGGGTTATCGTCAGGAAGAAGGAATAGACTTTGAAGAATCTTTTGCTCCGGTTGCTCGTCTTGAGGCTGTTCGGATATTTCTCGCGTTCGCGGCTCATATGAATATGACGGTCTTTCAGATGGATGTCAAAACTGCGTTTCTCAACGGAAAACTGAAAGAAACGGTTTATGTCAGCCAACCCAAAGGATTCGTTGATCCTGAGTTCCCGAACCATGTCTACAAACTGAACAAAGCTCTTTATGGTCTCAAACAAGCCCCTCGGGCATGGTACGATAAGCTATCATCTTTCCTCATTGCTAATAATTTCACCAAAGGTTGGGTTGACCCAACTCTTTTTATACAATATCACGGGGCACATATCTTAATTGTTCAAATTTACGTGGATGACATCATTTTTGGTCTACACATAAAAAGTTTTCAATCGCTTTTGCAAAACTAATGAAGAAAAATTTTGAAATGTCCATGATGGGTGAACTTACGTTCTTTCTAGGATTACAAGTTCATCAATCACCCCGTGGTATTTTCTTGAGTCAGTCCAAATATGCCCTTGAATTGTTAAAAAAATTTGGAATGAAAACCTGTGATACTTATGCCACACCAATGACTCATACCAAGAAGCTAGACGCTGATTTACATGGGAAATTAGTGGACCCTACCAAATACCGAAGTATTATTAGGTCTCTCATGTATCTAACAGCTAGCAGACCTGATATTGTATTTGCCGTTTATCTATGCTCCCGTTATCAGTCACGACCAACTGAAACCCACCTCTGTGAGGCTAAAAGAATCCTCCGATACATCAAGGGAACCATTAACTTGGGGATCTGGTATCCGAAGGATTCTGTTTTTGAACTAAATGATTTTTCAGACGCTGACCACGCAGGATGCTTAGACTCAAGGAAAAGTACTTCAGGAGCACTACAATTTCTTGGTGATAAACTGGTGTCTTGGCAATCAAAGAAGCAGGATTGTACATCGATGTGATCAACCGAAGCATAATACGTAGCCATGTCCGCGTGTTGTGCTCAAGTCATCTGGATGAGAACACAACTCAAAGACTATGGTTACGTATTTGACAGAATCCCGATGTACTGCGACAATCGGAGTGCCATTGCGATCTCGTGCAACTCAGTCCAGCACTCGAAATCAAAGCACATCGATCTATGCTATCATTTCATCAAGGACCACGTGGAACAGGGTACAGTTGAATTATACTTCGTGGGTACAGAATACCAATTGGCAGATCTTCTCACCAAAGCCTTGCCTCCCGCTAGGTTTAATGAGTTGGTCCACCGAATTGGTATGAGGTGTTTGACTCAAGAGGAATTAGATGACCTCCTAAAACAGTCTTAAAAAACCTGTCAAACACCAAAATCTCTTTTGTAAATATTTTTTCCAAAAACAAAATACAAAAATATAAAACTTGATAAAACAACAAAAATATTCTTCTAATCTAATTTTTCTTTCAACATGGCATGTACATTTCTTCCATCAACACTTTAATCTTTCAAAATTCAGTATTTTTCCGATCAAGTGTTGAGGGGGAGAAAATTATCACTTAACTGTTTCAAAACATCTGTGTACTTGCATGTTATTATATCCCGGTTGTTTCTTTTATCAATGGTGGTAAATTTTTCTGGTTAAATGACACTCCTCGGACTAAAATTTATAACCTTTCATTATTTACCTAAGTTGAGGGGGAGTGTCGTCAAGTTTCTTTCTTAACAATTTTTGTTTGGTAACCAAAATGGAAGTTAAATGGCTTTGTAGGAAAAAGGAAAAGGTGGAGGGACCAAAACTGTCAAAATGTTAAAGTCATTTTAATAAAAACACTCTCCACCTAACATTTCACTTCACATTTATTACTCCTAACCAACTAATCCTACGCATAGAATTCATTCAAGAAATCCGAAGTTTTGATCATAAATCTGTAAGTGTTTTTGCGTTTGTAACACGTTTCTAAACATTGGTTTTGATTTTCAAACGAATCCAACGGTTAAAAATACGTGTATGGTTGATTTTGTGTTATACGCATACGCGTAAGGACACATGATCATACTTATGTGTTTGAGGTTAAGATAAATGGGTCAAAACGGTTCTTTAACATCAAGGATACTATTGTTACCCTCTGAATCCACCCAGAAACACAAAATGAAGGTTTTTTCAAAATTAGGGTTCTTGAGTCGAATTGGGCGTTTTCAAATGTGAAGGGTTTAGGTAAAAAAGATTGTTGTGTGATGTTTATATTATGTTAAATTGATGATATCCAGGCCCTATAACAACCCAGAAACACTAATTAAGTCAGAATTAGAAATTAGGGTTTAATGTTCTTGAGTTTGGGTATTTTTGATTCACTGAGAATTGGGTGTTAAAACTTGGTTTATAGACTCTCACAACACCTAAGACCTACCAGAAAAAGGTTGGTGCAAATTCCATGGTTAGAATTGTTATGCGTAATTCTTGAACTATTAGGGTTTTTGACTTACGCGTATGTGTTTCTACGCGTAAACTGTGTAATATATTTCATGCCATAATCTGTTTTAATATGACTATACATGTTAAGATTGATGATATGATGATTTTTATTTCAGGCTTGCTACTCGTAAAATTCAGAATCAAGGTCGATTGTTACTCTACGCATAAGGATCACCTTACGCATAGACAGTTATGCGTAAGAGAAATCCTACGCGTAACTACTACGCATAAGGTTCTACAATGGGACTACGCGTATCCTGTGAAGGATATGCGTAAATAGTGACCTCTACGCATAAGGTCTACTCTTACGAGTAAGCCTTACGCGTAAGATCTTTATACGCCTACGCGTAAGCTCTACGCATAAGGTGCCCTTTTCCTACGCCTAACATTTCTTACGCGTAAGTTAGGATCCTACGCATAAGCTTTCGTCTACGCGTATATAACTTCTGTTTACCCGTAACTTTGCCAAATCTACGCCTAAGCCTTGGTAGACCTTCATTATGAATTGTTACGTGTACAAACTTGTTAATAAACGAATCATATCGTCACGAAACCAATAATGTCACTAATAAACTTAATCGTTTAATATGTTGTGTTAAATATGTGATAACATAAACTTTAAAACTTAAAGTTAACTATCTCACGAAACTTATCACGACGACATTGGACTATTGAACAAACAAGTGACTTTGGACTCGTAACAATCTTTAACACTGTACATTCAATAATTAGACAATAAAACCTTCTGTTGACTAACATTATGTCTTTCGATATGTTGGTTCTTTTGGCTAATGTTATTTCAGATCACGACATGGCTGCTCAAATGAATGTGGATGCACCAGAAGTTCTCACAATTGCTGACATCTTCCCTAATGGCTATCCTAGAAAGATTGGAAAGAACAACCTTAGGGTTGACTTTGAAACCCTCACATGCTCTGAATCTTCTTGTCTCATTGCTGTGGATATTCTAAAGAATCATCCCTACCAGAACATGCTCTCACACTCTGCTACAGTACCGGAAATCTACATTCAGCAATTCTGGAATTCAATGCAGAGGATCACAAGTCAAAGTGCAGTGACAGTGACGCTCAATCACAAACAAGTCACCATCACTCATGCAGACTTACGGGCTGTTCTTCTCATTCCTGAAATCAAGGCAACCGACTTCTTTGCCACACCTACTGAGGAGATAGTTCTTCAATTCCTGATTGATATTGGCTATGATGAAGCTTCAGGAACTATCTCTAAGCATTCTCATGTGGAGCTTAAGAACATTCCTCAACCGTGGAGAACCCTCTACATCATCATCACCAAATCGGTCTCTGGTCGTGATAGTGGATATGAGCATCCCAAGCTCATGGAACTGCAAATTTTCTGGTCATTAATCAACAAAAAGGACATCGAAATTGAAGCACTGTTATGGGAAGACATGATGTCATTTCACAAGAAACTTGGCTCAAAGATTCCCTATGTCAGATACACAAAATTGTTGATCCAGAGAGCACTTGGACTTCATCCCGATATTCCACAAAGGCTCAATGACCCAGACAATCACGATATGTTGACTGAGCCTACCCTATCAGTCAGAATCAAGGAATCGTCTACAAAGAAACAGGGTGATGTATTACCTGATCACCTTCTGTCTAAAGAAATAAAAAAGCTCGAGACATACAAAAGGTATCTAGTTGCAGTAAAAGAAGGCAAAGTTGGTCATCTCGATGACAAGTCTTCTGGAACACCTATAAGGAGAACCAGAAGAGGCAGTGCAGGAAGTGCTGCAAGTATTGAAAGTCATAGGAAGTTTCCCAAGAGGAATCCTCCTCGTAAAAGGACTGTTCCTTCTAAGGAAGCTGTTCCCATTCCCTTACCTAAACCTGAACCGCAGAGAAAGCTAATTGACGAGGACTCAGAAGGTACTGAATCAGAAGAAGAGATTATATACTCTAAAACTGCTAAAGATGAAACCACAACGGTATCTAAACCTCCCAGTCCTCCAGCTAACATAGGAAAAGGAAAGACTCCTGTACTTGTGCCATATGAAGAAAGCTTAGAAAGTGATGAAGAGCAACTGGATAAATCCTATAGGAAGGAATTTAAATTAGTTAGACACCTTCAAAAAGCTAAAGAATTTGAACAAGAACAAATGGGTGGCCCCTGAGGGTCGAGTGGTGGTGTCCACTCTTCACCAGGTCCTGATGCGGTTAATCAACCCGATAAGGGAGCTGGTGCCACCACTCTTGTGCAACAACAAACGCTTGTGGAGGAGTCTACTGATTATAACATTGAGGAACCAGAAAAGGATAATACTGAGAAAGAGAAAACTAATGAAGAAGCTAAGGCTCAGACGGAAGAAAAGGCTAAATCTGGACAAGATAACGAAGAAAATTATGATGATTATTTTCTCAACAGTCCAACTTGTTCCAAGGAGGATACTTCTGCACCTCCAAAGGACCCGGAGCCTCCTCATGTCTCCTCGACATCAGATTTATCATCTCACTCCTCACCACCACAATCTAAAAGATCAACCAAATCAACATCCAAATCAGTGAAGAAGCCTAATCGATCTTGGATATCTCATGCTCATAAAAGAATTGGAAATGCTGTCAAACAAGTCAGAAAGAAAGACATCCTCCAAAGGAAGATGAATTTCTATGCTGATCAGATACAGTATATTCATGATGATCTCGACAAGATGCAAGATGAAAGGGAGTATGTCCAGAAGCTCATGAAAGATGATCTTCAAGGAAAAATGGATGAAATGATCAAAGGATACACTCAACAGTTCCTTATGGAGGTTGTTCCGAATCTGACAAAGCAGATGTATACCAGACAACTGTATCCAAATCTCTTGCATCTAGCCAAACAAGCCATGAAATCAACTCCGATGAATTTAAGCATCAATCCAGTTGAATCTACAATCTTCTCAGATGATGAATTGGTGAACCGGCTAGTAGCACAAATGTCGAAACGCTCTGCAACGTTTGCCTCACACGAAGCTAAACTGTTTGAAGCTTTATTGGAATACCAACTCAGGTCCTCATTCCGAGAAGAAGCTGTTAGGCCCAAACGTTCAAGAGATGATGAAGACAAAGATCAGGATAAGGATAAAGAGCCCAAACGCTCAAAGAAGTCTGATGAATCATCCTCTATTCAGTATTCCATGCAACCTCCTCCCCAACGGACTCCAGCTTCTCAACGAACTCCTCCTAGCTCTTCTACTGATAAACCTCAGGATTCTGAGTTACCGCCCGAGACTCAAAAAAACGGTGATCACTTTGAGTATACGGGTGGTGACGATGAGGAAGTCCGTGAGCCCCTACAACAACCCACCTCTCCCAAACAAGTACAGAAACCAGAGTCTTCATCTAGGCCTTTGAAAAAGAAGAAGAAGACGCCTCAGACTGACGTTGTATCATGGCTAGACGATGATAAAACAGAGGAATTTGAATGGTTCTCTACACTTGTTAACTCAACTCCCTACCCTGAAGAAGGTCAAGATCTGGTAGACGGTAATACATTGGAGCATGCTAAGATTCTGCAAGAAAAGTTCCATGTGAAGAAGATGACGAAATCCGAGTTGAGGCGAATCAAGAATGAAGCTTTTCAACTTTGGAAAGATAGCTCAAAAAGTGCCATCGAGGTCGAATATCACCTTGAAAACATTGCTCGAGCTATGTCTAACAACATGGATTGGCTCAACCCAGAAGCAAACATCGACTTCACCAAATGGGACAACCCTCCATACTACACCGACTGGTCTAAACCTCTACCAACAATTGGCCAACCAGATGAACCTAGGATCCCATTCAGATATTTCTTCAACAAAGACTTGGAATTTCTTCTACACGGTGGCGATGGATCAAGGAAATACGCTACATCTTTGACACTTCCATTCCCAGCAGCCACATACTCAAACTGCATAGCTATCGAGGAAAGAGCTAATCACTTGTTCTCCAACAAAGTGGAAGCATATGACCGAGATGCAATGTACGGGATTCATCATTGGCCGGAACGCCGAAGAATCTACTACAGAAGCTGCCAGGTTCAGAATTCTCAACATGAAGTGTTCAGTACTAAGGATATTGTTGCCATCAAACACGTTGATCTTTCGACCAAATGGGACTACACTTTTCTCAAGAAGATTGTGGTCAAAAGGCAAGATGAACGGGATTATGCATTCTCTGAAGCTGAATTTGAGAATTTGTCTATCAACGACATCGAATACATGTACCTTGCCAAAGTACAGGGTCGGATGAGACAATTCTCCACTGACGTACAACGTGAATTCATCAAGTCAGTGCTCATATTCATCAGACGCATAGTCATCAAAGAACGTGTAGAAGATCTCCAGCTGGCTGTTGAATCATATCAAACCCGTGTTAACTTCACTCCACCTCAGCTTAATCTTCCCGACATCAACCAGCTCTCACAATATACGCTCGTCAGCAAACCTTTCGGCGTCGTTTACCGCAGTGAACTTCAATGAAATTGCTTAATGGCGTGTAGTGATCTTCACAAGTTTGGGGATCACACTTTGAAGATGGTTAGGGACGGATTGGCTTATAGGTTGAAGGATATACGTCAAAAGATTGGGTCTCCTAAGCGATGGAATTCTCAGGATCGAAGGGATGTGAGGAGAATCATCAAGATGATTGATGAAAGGTTGTATAGAAGGGATCAGTTCAGAAGATTGGAAAGCTATGTTGGTGGTCGACCCAATATTAACATCACCGGCTTTCAACGCCCAATTCATACTCCTGGCGACATCTCTGGACTTCCTGGTACCCCTTGAATTGCTTCTTTCATTATAAATTTGGATGTGTGATTATATATGTCTATGGCTTGTGCACACATAACAGTGTACAACCCGTTCTTGTCAAGAAAGGACCCTGTGGTACGCTTCAGTGCCACAATCCTTATAAAAGGAGCGAAAGCTTCTTACTTTTGAGTAAAACCTATCAAACCTTTCATTTTTTCAAGGTTTTGCTCAAAAGGACAAGTACTTCCCCGTATGATTTTTCAAAACCTCAACCGTTTATATCACTTGTTGAGGGGGAGTATTTGAATTAAAACTTTGTTCACAAATTGTTCATTGAGGGGGAGTATTTCTTGTAGGGTTCTATTCTTTCTTTCAACTACCCCATTCGATTGTGGAGTGCGAGGAGCCGAGAAGTTATGAGTAATACCGTTAGCGTTACAAAAGGTTCCGAATTGCACTTCATTATCGAATTCCCCACCATGATCCGTTCTAATAGACACTATAGGACTTCCTAGTTGTCTTTAGATTTTCTTACTTAATATTTTAAAGTAGTTGAACGTTTCAGTTTTGTTCTTTAAGAATTTAGTCCATGTGTACCTAGAGTAATCATCCACTATAACCAAAGTGTAGTAGTTGCCTCCATAACTTTGGATAGCGGATGGACCAAATAAATCCATGTGTAGTAACTCTAGACACTTAGTTGTAGACACCATGTTTTTAGCTTTGTGACTAGAATGGACTTGTTTTCCTACGTTACAAGCATCACAAAAGTGATGTTCATATTTTAATTTAGGTAGATCTCTTACTAGATCTTTGGATGATAGCGATTGAAGAAGTCGCATATTGGCATGACCCAATCTTCGATGCCATAAGGTCGAAGTATCATCCATAGATGTAAGAAAAAGTTTGTCTTTAGGTTCATTACCAATTTTAATGACATAGACACCATGTTTCCTAATTCCTCTACCTATGGTGATACCGTTCTTTAATATCTTACTATCGGTTTCGTTAAAAAGTATGTTGCACTTTTTATCACATATTTGTCCTATACTTAAGAGGTTGAAGTTTAGGTTTTCTACGTGACACACATCATTAATGGTTAGAGATTTGTAAGAAATCGTACCTTTACCGATGATTTTGATTTTGCTATTTCCAAATACCACATTTCCTTCATTAAAGGATTCATATGTGGAGAATAAATATGTATTGCCGGTCATGTGCCTTGTGCACCCGCTATCCTTGATCCACTCATCCGGATCTAGGTCGACCTTTAACCACACCTAAGAAAACAATTAACTCAAAAGTTTGGTCCCCATTTGTTCATGGGTCCACTAGTGTTAAACATTCCATTCATGTTAGACATGCATGGATAAGGTGAATATGCATTCCATGGTGCAAAGTTTTGAAATGGAAAACCATTTTGCATATTTGGGTTCCATCCCATTTGATGGTTACTTCTCGGATAAATATTATTAGGTCTCCTAGATGTGTTTGGTTTTGAGAAGGATGGACCTTTGTTTCTTGTAAAACTTTGATTATATCTTGGGGGTGGTTGTCTAATGGTAACATGAGTTGGTTTCTTCTTATTAACAATAACAAAATTAGTTCTAGAAGAGGAAGCTACGTTTTTACCACTGTTTGCTTCAGCAGACCCACAATTCCCTGGCTGTACATTAGCCGGTTCCCTTTTTGTGGGATCCGTGGGATTCGCCACAATAGTGGCTTGTTTTTCTATTGCTTTTACGAATTGTGTTTCTTTGTTTTCACTAGTTGACGCATCAAGTTGCTGAATACCTAAACCTTTTTGGTTGTTTCCTGTTTTAACACTATCTAATATCATATCTAGAGTATTAGTACTCATTCTAGCAATCTTAGAATCTATTTGATCAACTAGTGTTTGAAGTTGAACGCAAAGTTCACATTCCTCACTTGCTATTTTGCCCTTTTCTAGACGTTTCAATTTTGCCCTTAACTCTATGACTTCCTATCTAACGTTGGTTTTGATTTTTCAAAAACTTGTTTTTGTTTATTACTTTTAAGCTAATTTTGCAAAGTTTATCATATTCATTATGTAATGAGTCATCATCTAATGAAGAACTACTATAGTATTCGTGACATACCTCGTCATTTGCCATGAGACAAATTTCTTCGTCCTCCTCCTCGCTCATTCCCCACGAACCGCTCACGAATGTCGTTTGATCATCGCGTTTGGGACACTTACTAATAAAGTGGTTTGGGTCCCCACATTTAAAGCAAGAACGATCATCCCTTGGCTTTTCGTCCTCTTTGCTTTTCCGGAATCCTTTCTTGTCGTCATATGATTGTTTGACGTATCTTCCCTTCCTTCTAAAGAACTTTTTGAAGCCCCTTACTGCCATGGCATACTCCTCGTCATCACTATCCAAAGAGGAGTTCTTATCGCTTGAGACCTTCTTGGCTTTGAGGGCAAGAGATTTGTGCTTCTCTTTTACTTTTGAGGCTTTGGAATCTTTAGCAAGGACAAGCTCATAGACCTTTAAGTTGCCTATGAGTTCATCAAGCGTGAGGATTGTCAAATCTTTTGACTCTTCGATTGCCGTCACCTTAGATCTCCACTTGGATGGAAGCGCCCTTAGATATTTCCTAACATGGTTACGGCTAGAGAAAGATTCATCAAGTGCTTGTAAAGATGTAACTATAGTATTAAAGTTAGCAAAAGAATGATCTATAGTTTCCTCATCCGATATTGAAAATTGTTCATATTGTTGAACAAATAAGTCTATTTTATTATTTTTCACTTGTTGATTACCTTGATGAGTTACAACTAAATAATTCTAAATTTCTTTAGAGGTTTTGAGCATGGAGATTCTTTCGAATTCCTTTTTGGGTAAAGCATTATACAAAACCATTTTAGCTTCACTATTTTTGGAAATCTTTTTCTTCATTTCATCGGTGAGTTTATCATGAGGTATGTTAACTAAAATTCCATTTTCATCTTTCGAGGTGGCTTCAAAATCTCCTTCAATAATGATGTACCAAAGATCAATATCTTTAGACTTCACATACATTTCGAATCTATTTTTCCAATATATAAAACCATTAGTTTCAAGTAGTGGAGGTCGTTGCATATTTAAAATACAGTTTACTTTAAAACTTTTATAAACTTAGCTCTTGATGCCAATCGTGGAAAACTAGAAGGGGGGGGGGGGTTGAATAGTTTTGCAAACTTTAGATTCGATGTTGTGTGAAATCGTATGGATGAAGATAAAGTATAGATCTAAGAGTAATGAAAGAAAATAAAGTAAAGAAAAGGATAGAATATGACACAACCGATTTATAGTGGTTCGGCTACAAGGACACCTTCCTTGCCCTACTCCACTCCCCGAGTCACCTACTCGAGAGTTCAAGCACTATGTCAACAAACTCCTTCAACTTGGCGGAGAAGCCTTCACAACGTTGTTTACACCTTTTTCCGGTACAAAGCTAAATACCGATCCGTAACACGGAGGACCAAACCAACACGACTATTACACAACAACTATGTGAAATATCAAGTACAAGATCTTTGCTCCAGAAATATTGTAGAGAAAAAAATCAATCAAGGACCCCTTGCTTGGATGACTTATAGTAAGCTCGTGATCTCGCCTTAGAGAAGGACCTATATGAGAATCACAATAGATTAAAGAAGAACAACTCTCTAGATCAAACGATCTTTTGTTAGAAGAGAGTAAGAGTATATGAGAGAGTTAGTAAGAAGAGGGGTGAAGAGAATAGAAGAAATGGCTCTCTATTTATAGGCAAAATCTTGCCACTGTTCCACGGATCCCACGGATCCCTCCCTTAATGGATCCATCTAGTGTAAAGCCAGGGATCCGTGGGACGCTCCTCTTTGCCCATGGTTTTTTTGGTTATGGGTCATGGATCATGGGTTATGGGTTGGTCCATGGGTATTTCATTAGATACAATGTATCTAATAGATGCAATGCATCTAGTCAAATAGATATGAGTCAATACCATGGGTTATGGATATGCTCCATGGGTTGTGATTTTTACCCATCCTAATAAACTATTACAACAAATGATTTATTACAACAATTTGTATTAGATGACTATATGTAAATGCTTTACAAAAATAACATGTATCCTTATAATTTTACTTATGATAGCATTATATTTGTTATCAACAAAACACAAAAAGATCGCTAAATATTAATAAACTTTTTTACGGTTTATTTGTATTAACAGAAAGGACATGAAAGGAAAAATATCAGTAATCTACCACGAGCCCAAACAAATCAAATCATATCATATCATAAGTAACCATGGACTAGCTAGCTCCCAGAATGTGAAAGACGTGTATTGCACACAACATCAGTCACCATATGAGTCATATCATATCATATCATAACATAACAAATCTAGGATGCATCCATACGCCCCTGTACAAATCATAGTGGCCAAAGATATATAGTAATTATTGAGCTCATAATATATATAACAAAAGGGACGGTGTGGAACATCACTCAACCATACTAGAGTCATGTCAATGGTGCATCAAAGACATGACCATGTTACCTTCATGGCTAGAAAATGGCTCGAGTACTAAACTGAAGGGTCAAATGAAAGTCATAATCTAAAGGTTCCTGTTAAAGGTTCAAGACAAGGTTCAAAATCAAAAGGTTCACACATCTAAGGGAGCATAGCAAAGGTCATATATGGGAACCCTAATAATAAGGCTTAGATCAAAGGCAAAGTAATCAAGCTAATATCAAAAAGATGTGTAAGAATCATGAGAAACCTTAAGAGATAAGGTCAGAATATATGTACCTTTTCAACAATAAAGACATACACAAATAGATGAAACACAAGACACGGAAGATCACTCCTTCCTCAAGGGATCTACAGAATGAAAGGATATTCATTTATTAGACGTAGTTAAAGTGTTTTATTCCGATTAAGTCTTTTGAGGTTTATAAGAATCTTTCCATTTTTAGTAAGTTTCCAAATATAGTAACTTTCCTTATCTAGTAAGTTTTAACTTTAAGTAACCTTCCATTTTAGGCAGGTTTCTATTTTAAGCAGGTTTCCCGATTTAGTAAGTTTCCATATTAAGTAACTTTCAAAAAATAGCAGTTTCCCCATAATTAGCAAGTTTAGTCATTTATGATGCAATTAATGTCGAATTAGGTTAAAATGATGAAAATGATTATTATTATAGTTTAAGGTTCATTTATGACAAGTTATAATAGTTGCGGGTCTAAACTATCATTATCTCATAGTATAGGGTCAAAAGTGTAAATATCATAAGTTTACTTATTTTACGACATTAATCCATTCATTTACCATTATTAACTAATCACTCTCATGTTTTATAATTTACAAAATGAGTCCTTTACCTTTTATTAGATCGAATACCTCATTATGAAAACCCTAGTTATACACGACATATATTTTCCCTTTACACAAATCGAATTCAATCCAAACAAGATTTTAACGACTCCTTTCATGTGCCATTTACCTAGTCGAGACATCCTCAAACCCCATCAAATCATAGGACATACTTAAAAGCAATTCAAGACCCATTTCCATTTTATTAACGACATGATAAAATAAGTCGACGTGATCACATTTGTTATATCTATAGTCTAGCTCGATACCATTAAAATGGAACGTGTAAATGTTGTATAATGTGGGTCGAAAAAAATTCAAAACATGTCATACATAGGTCGACATATAAGAATCCTTATTTGATATTTTATGTGACATATTCATGATTTTATTTGTAGTCTAAAACGTATCAGCATGCATTCGGAAAAATGGAGATACAAATCATACGACAACAATCCAAAGGAAAGGAAAATTTAAATGAGATGTGATGATATCATGTCCTTGATGCGTGAACGAGAGAAGAAACAAAAAACAAGGATGAATTCGAAACCAAAAAACCCACAACATTTCGACCTAGAAGCCACGACCAGCCACACAATCCTTTGAATAAACACCCACAATCAGCCACCTTTTAACAACACCCACGATCAGCCACCTTTGAACAACACCCACGATCAGCCACCTTTGAACAAACACCGACAATCACAGCCACACCGCTTTCCTCGAATTAGAAACCCCACGACCAGCCTCCTTGAACCAAAGGCTATGATCAACCTTCTGTGAACCAAGAGTCACGACCACAACAACATCATTCACACCCCTTTGCTTGCCTTGTTATCGAATGGGAGGGAAAAAGACTATGTGCCGTCACATTTACCAATTAGGGTTTTATGTAATTTTTTTGAATGTGTATATTGTGGGTTAAATAAATGAGACGTAATTGAGGTAAATGGGAAGGTAATCGGCTGATTTGAGGCGAGATAAAAACAGAATTTTCAACTTTCCATATTACAAAATGATGGGCTTGAATTTAAGTGTGGTGTCTTCATAATTTGTATAGGTATATTTCGGCCCATGCATATAATTAACATATGTGTAAGTTTTATTTTATTGATCTTGTATTTTAAGATGATAATCATTCATAAGTTAGGTTAGTAAATGTATTTAATGACCTTGAAGTATTTTACGTATTTCATAAGTATTAAATTAGAGGGCAAAATAGTCTTTTCATCGGTTTTAGATTTTTAAGGTTTTACAATACGGAAGAATGAATAGCCCGGGATCATCTAACTTCTTAGGTAACTTATTTTGCACAAATGCAGACCCACGTTCTCCTAGTTTTAGTTCTTGCTCATATTTTTCTTTTAAAGCATTATAATAAGGCGCATTAGTCAAGACTTCAAGAACTGGTTTTTCTTGGTGGAGTTCCTTGTACTCCTCTTCTAGATTAGGTTTGGGTTCTTGGTTGATGGGTTTCTCATGAGTTGGATAGACCATTGGTTCGGGTCCTTGGTATTTCATGAGGGATCGCTTGGAACCCGTGTTGATGGCATTGACCGAGTGAACCTTTGGGTGTGAAGGGCATGGATATGCAATCTCCCAAGGTAAGCAAGATCATGAAGTCGATGATATCGAATTCACTTTTGGGTTTTATATAGTGTCCCTTGGGAGTGCTCCAATTTCCCGGTCATTGAAGGCTTTTAAGAGGGCGTCAAGCTTGGTTGTCAATTCACCTTGTCGTTGCTTAAAATCGGCTTTAAGCTTAGTTAATCGAGCTTCTTGAGATGACATGAACCTAGACACCATTGCCTCGAGACTAGTGGAATTCCCGGTATTTGGAGGGTTGGACCTATTGGGTGGACTAGACGCGTTTTGGGGCGGGTTTGAGTTTTGGCTCCACCTAAGGTTAGGGTGATTTCTCCATGAGGGGTTGTAGGAATTTCCTAAGTTTTTTTGCTCGAGCTTGAAAGTGTACCACTTCTCTCCCACTCCGTTGGTACGCGTGGAGGCGTAGTCCACAAAAGCTTGTTCGGAGAGTCTCGTGCAATAACGAGTGTCGTGGGGACCACTACATAACTCACAAGGTAGAATGATTTTGCTCACTTGGTGTGAAGACTTAGGATTCTCGTAAGAGCTCATTAGGAATTTGACTTGATCTTCAAGTTCGAGTATCCTACGATTGGAAGTTTCTGAGTCAATGGGAGGCATGGAGATTGCCTTGACTGTTTTGGGCAACTCACGGGGTTCATTCCAACTTTCGTTTTCATAGAGGGCAAGGTCCTCTATTGTACCCCACGATTCTTCCGCGGTGAGATCACTAAGTTTTCCAGCGGCCGCTTGGTCGATGGATTACTTAGTTGAGAAGTTGACATGATCGTAAAAGATTTGGACTTGAAGCCAAAGATCAATGCCGTGGTGAGGGACTTTATAGAGCAAGTCCTTGAATCGAGTCCATGCCTCATAGAGAGATTCACCTTGACGTTGTTAGAGCATCAAGATTTCATTCCTAAGTTTAGTAGTTCTCCCCGGTGGGAAAAATTGGGCAAGGAAACGAGTGGTGAGATCATCCCAACTTGAGATGGATCCGGCGGGAAGTCGCTCAAGCCAATTACTAGCTTGGTCCCGTAGAGAGAATTGGAAGAGACGCAAGCGCGTGGTCTCCCATGTGGTATCATCAAGGTCGATGGATTCAACGATTTTAAGGAAGTCCTTGAGATGCTCATTAGGATCTTCGGAACAAAGTCCATGGAATGCACATCCATTTTGCACCAACCGGATAGTGTCAGATCGCAGGGCCGTAGTTTAAGCTTGATCGGGGAGCTCAATGGTGTTCCTATAGCCTTGGTGGCTTGGTCTAGAGTATTCACCAAGAGTACGGCCTCTTGGTGGGTCAATTGGTGGTGGGTCAATGGGAATTGGGTGATCACCTTCCATGATAAAAAGAGATGGGATACTAACAAAGTCACGAAGAAGGGGGATAGACTACGAGGAAGCTAGAATTGAGAAAAAACCTTACGTGATAGGAATCAAGTAAGGGAACCTAAATGAGATAGAAATCCAACTAGCTATTCTATTCCCTGGCATCGGCGCTAAAAACTTGATGCGCGTACGAAGCACGTTCGGGGTCAAAGGAACTTTCTTTTCGTCGAGCAAGTTTTTCAACACCCTAGACAGTGAACCTAATCATTGTAGTGTAGTATTGGGTAAGCCTCGGGTATTGATATCATTTTCTAGGGGAATAGGAATGCTAGCAAGATGTGTACTATGCTAAGGTTGGGGTTGAGGATGATTATTTTTTATATTTTATAATTTTTTTAGAAAGCTAAGGTTAAAATCTCGGGGCAATGGATTTGGGGGTGGTACTTCTACCAATTACTTCTACTATCTAATTACGTAATACTACGGGTAGTCTATGTCTTTTTGATGTGTGCTCGTATGATGATTAAAAATGTGTTTACCTAGATACTATTACTCCTTATTTATCTTTTATTGTTGGTTGAATTGTCACGTCCTTATTCTTAACGCGTTGTGTTTTCTAAGGTCGTAGGGAATGCTTATGCCCTAACTCTTTGAGAATACCTTAAGGTTATTGCCTACGAAATCTGCTAGATGTTTCATAAACTAACCTAAAGGTTATCGTTGGATGTTTAGACTACGGAATCCTCTAAGTGATTCATAAAATAATGTTCACAAAGATTACTCAAGCATTTAAACACAACGATTGTAACACCCCAACCCGACAAGGGTAGAAGTGTCACATTCTGGTGTCATATCAGAACATACAAATAAAATATTTACAAACGGAACCTTAAAAATGAAGTTTCAAATCATATAAACAATTGTCTGACGAGGAAAATACAATATCCAAAATGAATGAAATCTCAAAACAAAACTCTTCAAAGTAAGTCCAATAGTGCTATGGTACTAGGGTCGGTCCACTAAGATACTCTAACTCTCAGCCCATCGAAGCCCATCTTCAAACCTAAACCTGCCGCAGGAAAAGAAATGCGGCTGAGCTTAAAAAGCCCAGTGAACAGATATACAAAACGAAAGCTAGACAAAAGCAGAAATACGAAATGAAACAAAGGATCAATAGTAAGGTTGCAACGGAAAGGAAACAATGAGTCAATAAGGATCCTGCAGAACACAATTATACAGATATCCAGCAAGAACAGCAACCAAGGAGAACACAGCAAGCAACGCATCCATGACATATATATAATCACATATAAGCAAACAGACATACAAGCACCGAAATCAAATCAAGCATACCAAACGTCGCATTCACTCAACATAAGAATAGCACGCAGTCTGATCAGGAAATCAGAATATAAATAAGCCAACAGAGAAACTAAAAGCAAGCGGAAGCAATTAATTAGGAAGTGAACATGGCAATCCCACAAGACAAATAACCCACAGATTAATAACATCACAAGTATCACAATAGCGAAAATACTATAAGTAATCAAGACATGGTAACCACACGTATCAAATATGAACTCAACATGAACACTATAATTGAATTAGTTAAGGACATAGCAGAGCAATTTAGCAAGTTAACAAACCAGACCACATAAGTTGAACCATTCACCCAATCAAACCGTAGCATAAACAGAAATGCAAACATGGCAGGTCAACAACAAGCAGATAAAGATACAACGGATAGTCATAGTCCACGAGATTAATCGAACGAGGTACAAAAGATAAACAGATCAACAATCAATTTCACACAAGCACAGTTACCAGACAAATCAAAGGATCACATAACAGTAAGATAGCATATCATCAGATGACAACAGGTAAATCTTATATCGCATACATACATATCATACAGAGTAATCAGTAGTCATATAAACATGAATATCATAATCAATAAAATAACATATAATAACCCGGTACGTGAATGGAACCATAGTCTGAAGTAACGGAATGAAAGTGTGACAGATCAATGTAATGGAGTATCTATATCTTGGTAAAAGTGAATCATATAAGGGTATTGAGTAATGAATAAGTAATACAGATTATGGTGCGTTGGGGAATACGGAAGGTACAATATAGGTTTATCAAAAGTGTAAGGGTTATCAGAAATCTACCCGAGCCCGGAAACATATCATATCATATCATATCATAAGTAGCCATTGTATTCGGAGGGGTAACCTCGGAATACCATACATAATAGGAGGGGAGACCTCAGTAACAAATGGAGTAGCTAGCTCCCGGAATTGTGAAGACGCGTATTGCACACGACATCATTCACCATATAAATCATATCATAAACAAACGTATCAGATCAAATCCCTCGAACATATCATATCTAGGATGCATCCATACGCCCCCCGGAACATATCATAGTGGCCAAATCATATACATATAGTGAGCTCATAATCATATCATATCATAATGGGGACTGTGTGTATCATCACTCGTACACACTGGAGTCATGCCATTGGTGCATCAATGACACGGTCATGTTACCTTCATGACTAGGAACACATATTTGGCTCGGGTATCAAACTGAAGGGTCAAAGCATAATCATATCATAAGGGGTTCAGAAGTCAAAGGTTCATATCAGATTTCCATAACATAAGTTCATAATCAGAGGTTCATAATCAGGTGGTTCATAATCATAAGGTTCATAATCATAAGGTTCATAATCATAAGGTTCATAATCAGAAGTTCATATTCATAACAAACGAATATCATAGCGAACAGAATCATATCAAAGGATTATGTCGGAATCATATCAAAAGGATCATAGCATAAGGAAATTATAGCAAAGGAATATCATAAGTGAAGTAAAGTCAAGGATCGAAAAGTTATGAGAAATCCCTACTGAAAAGGGATAGAATATCTGTACCTCAATCGAAGCAAGCAAAATAGGAAAGTAAGGTCACACGATGAATCAATCCCGCCGTCCGGAACCTATGAATTAGATAACGCTTTAATAAGATCAGATTATTCATTTTAGACGGCTTTCCATTTTTAGCAGGTTTCCACTTTTAGTAACTTTCCCAAATTAGTAATCTTTGATGCTTTAAGGTTACAATTGACAATTTAATAAACTTAAAGGTTTAATATAACCAATATCAAAGTTTAGGGTTTATTATGTAAGTCGTCAAAATTAATTGTGTAATTTAACCTTTTTAAATGAACCAATTATATTAGACTTCTCAATATCATGCATGTATAGTTTTAATTGCTTCTTAGGTGTCCACAAACGATCACAACATACTACTTACACATGCTTACCAACACATCTCGTACTACACTCACAACATGCATAAGATTATAATTCCCCATGCACATACGCCCCATATCCATTTAACACCTATACGACCCAGGTCGAGACATCCTTAATTCCAAATTAATCCATGCGACACACACACAAAATCATTTGAGACCCATTTGATGAATTATAATTGACACAAAGTAGCCAAGACGTAGACGTTTCTATTTGCTCCATTTCACCCGACACAAAATAGGTGATGAATGTTATTATTTAGAGAAGGTTAAAACGTGTGCCTGCATTCCCAAGGAGACCAAACAGATTACATATAGGTTGCACAAAGTGAGGTCGAAACGGTTTCGAAAAGTGACAAGCAATTAAGGGTCGAATAGTGTTCAAGACAGAGTCATACCTAGGTCAAATACCAACTCCTTCATTTGATATATTACGTAAATTACATTCATGATTTTATGAGTCATTGTTATCATTTTGCGTGTATGATCTCATGCAAGGTTCATGCAATCAAATTGTGACCTCTCGACAACATTCAGAGGAAAACAAACGTAAGATTGAAACAAGAATTTAATGGTTACCCTTGTAGCGTGTGAGTGAAGAAAAAAAAAACAAGAACCAAGAGGACATCCATCCGACAGTTAGAAGCCAAAACCCCGACCAGAAACTCACGACCAAGCCAAACTTTCGAGCCACGAACTCATGATCACCACCCTTATCACAGCCTCCCTTCGAATCACCCACGACCACAGTAGTTTCGGCCTAGCGATACCACGTTCAACAGCCCTTGCGAATCACCTTTTTGCTTGCCTTGAATCGAATGGAGGAGAGGCAAAAGATTGCAGCCGTCACTTTGTGTTTGCTAGGGTTTATGTGTGTATTTTGAAATGTGAAAAGGTAAGCTATAATTGAGAGGAAAGTGGGATTAAATGGGTGTACTGTTGACGTGAATTACGGAGGACCAAAACAGACTTTTCAACTTTCCAAGTTTCAAATGATGGGCTTGAATTTTTTTAGTAAAATGTTTTTGGATATCTTATGCAAATCGGCCCATGCATTATTATAAAGTGTGATGTCTATTACTGAAATATAAGTGTATGACGGTTATCATATATCTTGCATATTATGTTATTTACGAGTTAGGTTAGAAGTACATTTAAATAAGCTTGACGTATTTTACGTGTTTTATAAACATTTAATTTGAGGGGTAAAATGGTCTTTTGACACGTTTATGATTTTTAGGGTTTTACAACGATAGCCTAGTGCATTCCTAAGCCATTTACAATTAAGATAAGAGACAACCACTCAATATTTAACAACTAGGTTTAATAGATCTAAGCAAACACACAAGAAATTTAGCCGGACATGTTAAACAAGCAAGCATACACACATTCAATGGAAGACATAATGAAATTAATGGAATAAAACACTTATCTTGATGTGTAAAATAGGGTTTGGGACCCAAAGATACTGTCCAAGTCGGACTACAAACGTTTAGGGTTTTTACTCCACTAGTCTACCTCTTTAAAAACTGAAAAATCGAATTCTATATATAGATTTACACTTGCGACGGCGTCGCCTTATAGGTGGGACACCGTCAGATCGCCGTCATTAGGGTTTTCGTCGTGGCCAAGTTATCGTTGGGACGGCGTCACGTTGTAGTTGTGACACCGTTGGGCTTTAGCAGGGACGTCGTCTGATTCTGGATCTGGGCCTTCTGAGATGAAAAAGTCTTAGTGACGCCCTTCCTCTTTAAAGCCTGATGCCTTCAGGTGTATTTTAGCAAAAATTCTACTGAGTCGTCAGGTGTATTTTAATTAAATCCGTTGAGAGGGACGGCATCGCCCTTTAGTTGAGACGCCATCACCTTCAGTTTTAGCAGCTTGAGTGTCTTCGATCTTGACTTTGCCATTTTCTTCATATATTCACTCCTTTTCGTTTAAATATGCATCATTCCAGCATTTTGCTTTCAAGAGACGTAGAAAGTGAAAAGGAACGAAATTAAGCAGTAATGGATATAAAAGTGGGCGATTAAGGGCTTAAATGACCCCTTAAAAGTGTACGTTTTAAATCCTTATCAATTGGCCAAAAGCACATTTTCTTGAGAACAAGCAAATACCAAGTGTAGGGATATTTGATAAGGATTTAAAACGTACATTTTCAATGGGTCATTTAAGCCCTAAATCAACATATTTTATATCCGTTACTGCTTAAAATCATTCCTTTTCATATTTTAGGTCTTTTTGAAGCAAAATGCTGGAATGAAGCATATTTGGACGAAAAGGAGCGAAAACATGAAGAAAATAGCATAGTCAAGCTCAAAGGCCATTCAGCACACCTGATGGCGTCCCAACCAAAGGGCGACGTCGTCCCTCTATTGAATACTTGATCAAAATTGCACGCAACGGCTCAGCGGAATTTCTGGTCCTAACGCCTGACGGTGTCACACCTTAATTCTGGAAGGCGTCACTAACAAAATCACCAGACGCCCAAGATCCAAGATTCAGATGACGTCGCTACTGAAGACTGACGGCGTCACACATCTCAACTGACGCCGTCCCAACGATGACTTGACCCAAGCAAAACCCTAATGATGGCGTCACTAGCAAAAGGTGACGCCGTCGTGATTCTAAATCTATATATAGAATTTGATTTTACTGTATTTGAAGAGGTAGAATTTTGGAGAGCAAACCCTAACTCAGTTGTAGTCTGACTTGGACAGTATTCTAGGGTCCCATACCCTATTTTACACCACAAGATAAGTTTGTTTATCTAATTTATCATTATGTCTACCC
Organism: Chrysanthemum seticuspe; assembly: GCA_019973895.1. Classification (NCBI taxonomy): domain Eukaryota; kingdom Viridiplantae; phylum Streptophyta; class Magnoliopsida; order Asterales; family Asteraceae; genus Chrysanthemum; species Chrysanthemum seticuspe. The sequence continues at coordinate 210,677,889 of BPTQ01000008.1, read as the reverse complement.
CATGTTCAATTGATTATGTGTATGCTTGCTTGTTTAACATGTCTAGCTAGATTACTCTTGTGTTTGCTTAGATCTATGAAACCTAGTTATTGATTGTTGTTAGGTTGTCTCTTGTCTTAATTGGTAGACTCTAGAGTAAGGAAACTGGCTTCTTCTTTAATTGTTGCGAGCTTGAATGTCCTAAATAGCAAAAAAAGCTTAGGAGTGCACCTAGGCCATTCGTTGTGTTTATTGCGTGAGTTGTAGCTTTAGGATAGTAGTGTATTTGGGGGAGATGCTATTGCACTTGCCGATCCTTGGTATTCCTAAAAGAGAGTTACAATTCATAGAACTAGGGAATTAGGCACCGCCCTACGACTAACCGGAATACAACGCACCAATTATGATAAAGGAAGTGACAATTCAACCGACCAATAAAAGATAACTAAGGAGTTATAGCATCTATGTGAACACATCTTTAATCATCATACGAGCATACCTCAATTAGCATAATCTATCCATAGTTAATTAGTTAAATTAGATAATTAATTAAAGTAGTGAAATCGGTAGAAGTACCACCCCCAATCATATACCCTGATATTTTTACCCTTGCTTTCTAAAAAACATAAAAAAGACTTAAAACGAATCTTCCTCAACCCCATCTTCTCGTCATATATCTCTTTCTAGCATTCCTATTGCCCTAGAGAACGAAATCAATCCCCGAAGCTTACCCCATACCACACAACAATGATTAGGTTCTCTGCCTAGAGGGTTGAAAAGCTTGCTCGTAGAAAAGGAGGTTTTCTCAGCCCCGAACCCACGCTATCAGGAAGTGGGCGAGACACTTGAACATTCCCTTTTTCTGCTTGAATTCTTGGGTTTTTTTGGGAACTTTAGGAAGTTGTTCCATATACGATATAGGATCAAGACGAAAGTTTGAAATAGGATTGTTTTCATCAATTTCAGCTTTTTCTGAGGAATCGGAGAGAGGATGAGGTCTTTGCCATCAATCATGAGTCTCTTGGCGTAACTCTCGAGAAGGGGTACCATAACATGGTTTGAAAGGAAATGATCATCGGTCACATGAGATGGTTTCATAGTACTAACATGCCTAAAGAGGTGCGTGAGTAGCATCCCATATGGGAGGACCATTTTTTCACTTTGAAAACACCAACCATTCTTCTAGCAATGTAGTAAGCAAGGTTGAATGGTTTATGGTTGATGAGGCAGTAGATCATGTAAACGTGACAAGCATTGGGATGGTCTTTGTTCCCATCAAGACAAATGATATTTTCCCTAAGAATTTCTTCCTGCTTTTTGTAGAGTGGAAGTATCTCAAAGAATTACATTTGAAATGGATCACGATGAATGAGTTCCTTATTGCGGCTCATTTGAGTTGGTTCGACTCTTTTAATAAACACGATGTCTCGAACGAGAATGGGATCATCAAGAGAGGTGCAATAGATAGGATATGAATCTACAACAAAATGTTAATTTGCAATGGATCAATCATGTAACAATTCGCATTTTCAGGATTTCTATTCATTCTCAAATTTTTACTATTCATCTCGAGAAATTACTATTCACTTTCACTATTCATCCCGTAAAATTTTTATTTCACATTCTCGTAAGATAAATTATTTTAGTAATATCCTGAAAGTTCGACAATCGCTAGATCATTTTCGCAAAAGTTATTAAGAAAACATCGTTATAAAGTTTCATTTTGGCCGGTACACCGTTTAAACATCCCGCGCATAACGAAAACCAACTCTAACAATTTTCCCCACATCAGATTAATTTTTAGATCACTCATGATTAATTTGAGAATTTTTAAGATTTATTTTTATGTTACCAAATAAACCCTGCGCTGTACGAAACTAAACTTACATTTTAAACAATTCTACTTACATCCAGACTTAACGATTCCTGCACTGTGTTTCTAATATGTTTTTGACACTTTTACATTTTTTGAAAAATTCAAACATATTTCCCTCATCCTTTGACCATAAAGAAATTAACCTTGTACGTTCTACATTTTTGCTTAAATCGCGTAACTTTTAGACTTCACGTATAACTATTAAGTTATCCCACGTACGATGAAAACCACATTTTTACATCTCATATGACTTTTAGACTAATTTTAGTCTACTCTAAATAAATTCATGGTCGTTTCCCTGAAATTTCGTTCTTTTCTGATAAACTGCGAATTACGCGTTTTTGACCCGTATTTCCAGTTTTAAGCAGCGTTTTTGCACCCAATGAGACTTATCACCCATTTTATATTTTTAGATGGAGTATAATTATGAGTTTAATCATTTCTATAAGTTTCATATTTTTACAATACCCGGTTTTACGTTTTATGGCTTAACGGCTTACAGTTAGCGATTAACGGAACCAAAACTCACTCTGTAACGAAGATAATACCAAAACTATCCACCTAAGTCATCTTATCTATTCATTGCCGACCTTAGGGGGGTGGATTAATCATTTTGGTGGCATCATGCTAACCATGGTTCATTTAGATCATTACATTTGTCCTAACTTAACCATGGTTAATATTTAACCCAATATATGGTTAACCAAACTTACCCTCCTATAAATAGCAAGTGAAATACATCCTAAGAACCCTAAAACACTGAATTGGGTCGTTCATATCATCACACCCTCATATCTTCCATCATTTCATCTATAAACTCCAAGTTTATGCAAAGAAGTTTCAAGTGTCAAGTTACTTCATCAAATCTCTAGCAAGATTAAGTGATCTTCTTGAGTTTAAATCCACTCAAGTCACTTAGTACTTCATCACCAAATCTTCAAGTTTGCAAGGGTTCCAAGGTGTGGAAAGCTAGCTCAATTCAAAGTCTTAAGTGATCAATCAGAGTCCTATCCTTACTAAGTTACTCCTTTCTTTATTGAAAGCCAAAAGTTGTAAGCAACTTATCACCACCATCATCTCATCTTATTTATTCATAATCTTAACAATTTCATGCTATATATATAGTTACTATGTTGATTCACGATGTACATATACTCAATCACATGTTTTAATTCACATATTGTCGTAAAAGTAACAAACTAGTAAACTAGTCATATTCTATACATTTGAAACCATTAAAATCAGTAACCTATGGACTTTCTAACTTATATACTATGGTAGACAAGATAAAAAATGTAAACATAGCAACTTGAATCACCCGAAATGGACAAACGAGTCAAAAGTTATAGGCAAAAGAAGTTAGCGAAACCTAAACGCCAAAACTCCCATATTGAAACTGTTTTGGTTTTGCCATTTTAAAAGTGGTACTTCTGGTCTGAATCATCAAAAAGTTAAAACCCGAAAGTTGTCCGGAACGACGTTTTCCTTCTGTTTTAAAGAAGCTTGGACCTTGAAAACGCATAAACATGCCATTATCTTTCAAAAACAGAAACTGCCCTTTATATGGTCTCACAACTATACTTTTGTCACAACTAAAAGAAAACCAAGAGGCCTAATGGCCATAAGCCAAGACCACGGCTACGGCTAAGGTCAAAGCTAAGTCTCAAGACCATGGTAGTCAAGACCAAAGTCACGGCAAGGCCATGGCTAAAGCCTCAAGGCTTGTTTACCCAAGACCGTTAACTAAGGTAATCATATTTATGAAACGACGAGAACTTGTAAAAACATGATAAACTTATTTATATAACAATCTTCACTCAAAACATATATTGTATCTACTAAGTGCTACAATAGTAGGGAACTTCATGTGAGGGGTTTCATTTGAGTAAAACGTATCGACGAGTTGCTGGATTTACGATTTAAAGTGTCCTAGCTCCCCGAACGTTTACTGCATGACCTCTGAATTATGATGGCCCGAACGGTAGTATGATATCTATAAACTATACACGTTTTTACAACTAGACCATTTCTATAAACGACATACATAAAAACCATGTACTACATCATGATAAACATTGAGACGTATATAGGATGGTTTTTGTTTTCCTAAACATTATTCCAAACCTAAGTCGCAACATTGTATTTTAGGTTGCTCGTAGAAGTTCTCATGGCATATCCATCATTCTCATTATACATTTGATATCATTTACTCTGAGGTGAGTTCATAGCCCCACTTTCTATTACTTAATTGTTTTACAAACCCTTGGGGGAGATACATGCTTTATTTTAAATCGAACACATTGCTTTCAAATTATACTTGAATATATTAGTTGCACTAAGTACACTATTGCCAAAGTCCCTATTATCATGAACCATTAATCACTTGCGAGTGAACGCGAATAATGTGGATAGATCTATCGGGAATGACAAATCCCGTTTGTGTTGACCGGTTAGGCAAACAAACGCACCCTATTTGAAGATCCATAGGTTCAATGGCAAATTACCTATTAGGGCATCGGTTACTATTATATGAGAACTGTTAACGTTTCGGTATCATGAGCTTAGTGCAATAATAACTGTTTTGTTTTCAAACCATTGGTGTGAATTTATAACTCACACTACAAACATTATGTGTTCAACTGATTTCCTAAACTCTATGAATTTCACTCAACCTTTGTGTTGACAGTTTTAAGCATGTATTTCAGGTCCATATTGTACGAGGCTGGCACGGAGGAGCACGAATACTCAAGAAGGCTATAAATTTTATTATCATTCGAAAACCCATTTAATGTATTTGGTAAACAATGGAACCAACTGGGACCTCATTTTTGTAAAATCTTATTTTTATATAAATCGAATGATAAATCGTTTAAAACGACTCCATTAGAGTTCGTTTTCTATTGTTATGACTGTTATGCCATGAAGTAACACCCAGTTTGAATTCCGCTGCATACCACGAAATTGGGGGTGTTACAGATTGGTATCAGAGCCACAATTATAGAGAAAAGGGTCTAATTGAGACTTAAACTATAACTACTTTTACAAACAAAAACATTTTATAGCCTTCCGTTCTCCGTGCCTTCCATCCTCCAGACGATTATGGCCTTTTTAGACATTTTATAATAACATGAACATACTAGTATATTGATATATACACTCGACATATTTTAGCTAAACGTTAGACTAAACATATCTGTGTATGCCTATTTTAAGGCATTACGGCACAATCATATTTTCCCAATCTCCCAATCATGCATCTACTCATGCATATTAGGATTATGAAACTTTATCCAGACATTGTAACTGACTACAATGGTCTTTCCTACTTCCCAGACATTGTGAGATACAATGGTCTCATTCATTTTTCAAGACACTGTGAGATACAGTGGTCTCTATTACATTCTCAGACACTGTAAATCCTATAGTGATCTCATTTATTTCTCAAGACATTATGGGTTACACAATGATCTCTCCATCTTTTCTCAAGACATTGTGAGTTACACAATAGTCTCTCCATCATTTCTCAAGACATTGTGAGTTACACAATGATCTCTCTATCATTTCTCAAGACATTGTGGGTTACACAATGACCTCTCTATCATTTCTCAAGACATTCTGAGTTACACAATGGTTTAATTTACTTCACAGACATTGTAAGTTATACAAGTCTCTAAAAATTATCTTATAAACTTTATATGATATTGTTTTACATGAAACCCGTCACAGTCTATCAATTTCTTTAACATATTGGATTTCACAAACACACTAAACCAAAGATCAAAGAGGCGTATACTATGGTTTTAGAGAGAGAAAGTTAGAGGTTGGGAACTTTAGTGAGAGAAAGAAAAATCTTATTATGAGCTCCAACTCTCTACCTTGGAAGGTAGAGAGTATTTATAGTTCTTACATAAATCGCCACCTACGGGCTGTGGATCAGGCATACAGTGGGTAAAGACCCGTCCGTCCTCCACGGTGTTACTTAACTAAATACTAGTAAACATTAACTAATCTACGACTACGAGCTTTCTAACGATAACATATACTTGAGGTGACCGACTCTTTAATAACTGGATTTACTAAATCCTAACAATCTCCCCCTAAGGGAGGTCACCTCAAAAATAAATAGAATACAAACAAATATTACAATTAGATTGTTCTTGGTTTCTTGTTAATGTTCTTTGCTCTGTAGCTCGTAGTCATTGATTCTTCATTTACGCATGTTTGGATAATAAATGTGGAGGTCTTTAACTGATCCACGTGATAATGAGTTTTGAGCCAGCTTTGAGATCATCAGCAACCATAAATCTCTAACTCTTCCATTGTGGTGTTGGTATTATGTGATGTTGTGACATTTGGACTGACATGCTCACATTCTGGATCATGAAATATTCTCATCAGAGTAGCGGAAGCTTACGTTGATTCATGATATTGGCATCAGCGTAGCAGAAGCATGGAGTGAAAATATCAGAGTCATTGATGCACTAATCATGATTTCTTTAGAAATGAATGTGTTGTGTGAGCATGCGGCTTTGGATTGACCGCTTCATTCTGATAAGCTGCAAACTTCGGGCGTACCTGCATACAACAGTTAGCAATGAAGCGCACGAAAGTGTCTTTGATCACTTTCGTTGAACTGAGGTACACGGCCCACGGTTCCCCGTTGATCAGTAAAAGTACTGCCTGTGATCAGGTATAATTCCGAAGAATTTCCTTGACAGGGTTTCGCAGCTGCTCTAGCTATTCTCAAACCGGAACGTCTCAAAGAAGACAACACGGAGTGAGTGAACCAGCGAATTGAGATTAACTGATTGATAAGAAGAGATTTGAAAAGCAATCGTGTATCGCTCAATAGAAATTATTTTTGCAATACAGCGAAGGTTTTAAAGAAAATCAATTATCAATCATTAATACCTTTTATTTTGAAATATTAGTACACATTCGATGTGCTAAGGAAAAGGAATTTTAAGCACAACGACCGATTTTTCAAAGGTATCCGTCAATCCATAACCTGAACCAGAATTGATTCAAAAGATTGAATTACCCCATTGTTTTTGCTCAGTTGTCACATGGTTGATCTATTGGATAGATCTCACATGCCACCCACCAGGAGCTTGTTTGATGTTGGCTCCAGAAGGCTTTCCATCTTCATTGTGAATATGTTTGCATATCACTCAGATGTTCTGGCAATACCACAAGGATAATGCGTAGGACTCATAAGATATAATCTCTCTTTCCACATTGTGTGAAACAGAGAGTCTTCATTGACAATGTCCTAATGAGATTTATTTGATGATCTCGTGGCTCTAGACTCAATCGTGCACATTTGGTTCCTATGCCAGAGACTAGGGAGAGGGTCTCCTACTTTAATATCAAAAAACTCTAAGAGAAAGTCGATAGATAATGTCGGTTCCACGTGAGAATGAAACAAGCCCTTTTAAGAGGAACTTGAGTGGTTTGGGAAGTTGTAGTGCAGTGCGTCACTGGGTCCATGACGTCTTGTCTTCAATACCGATGTTACCTTAGTAAACACCAGTAGCATATGTATTGAACCCGGTTACTGTCCTAAGGTTGAATTATTGGAAGGCTATTTCTTTTCACCCCTTTTCACATTCAATTCTTTTTCATTCTTCAACCTCTTCAGTGCTTACCGAGATTTCATAACTAGAACCTTGTTGGGTTTATTCGAGTTCTAGCTCTATCTCAGTCCGCACTCTTCCCATATCTCACTTTTCTCTTTTTTTTTCATTATACCTAAGGACTCTACACTATCTAGTGGATTGTCCCTGGGTAGATCCCTCCGGTTCTGGCGGATCGTGGGAATGAATACCTAACCTAACCATCCTTATCTCACCATACATAAAGTAAATTTGGTCGGTCTATTTGGTATTGTTCATCTGTCGTTGGAACCAATTGAAAACTATTTGAAAATCAATCCAGATACTTGTGATATATTATCAAAGCATTTTGTACCTGAATTGTTTTTGATATTTTTAGAAAAAGAGCTCCCCCTCAATATGTGCATCATGTATTAGAAATCGTTTTAGCACACGGAGGCAAGAGGAAGAATTAACTTCTTAGATTACCATTTTCTAAAAGATATCAACATCACTTCCCTGATCAAATCAAGTAGATAAAGCATATTGAGGAAGGATGAGGTTTTCATAAGTTTGCTCCCCCTTAATATGTGCCTCGAGGTTTCAAAGAGTTTTGCACATATTAGAAGGAACCTGCACTTAGAGACAAATCAAACACGTTTCAATTCTTTGTGGTTTTAAAAGGATGCTCCCCCTCAACATGTGCATGGAAAATTTGAAATCGTTTGGCACATGTGGAGAGGAAAGCTTGCAAAACACTTGTGAAATCATTTATCGAATCATCAGTTTAAATCCAATTTAAATCACAAATTCTCCCCCGATCACAATTTTCTACTCATTTGAGATTTGTGATCTCTGTAGATTTAAATTGATTTTGAAAGCTTTTGAGGAGAATTGTGACTTGATTATGAAAACATTTTAACTGATAAGGATCGGATTATGAGACTTTAAACTCCATTGATTAAACATGCATGATTATCTTTTGAAAACAATTATATGACAAATAACCTTTTGATTTAATTGAAATCATTCTCCCCCTCAATCAATGACATAAGTTGTTTATTGAGAGATAGATATTTTTGACAAACATTAAGTCCAGATGATTTTCAAAAATAGAGACCGAGTTATTTTTCAAAGCAATTAGTTTTCATTAGATAGTAAGTAATTGTTTATAGAATCAGAGTATGAGTTTTGAAAAACAAGATAAAGCATGGCTCTGTTCTTTCTTTGAAAAATGGGTTACTGCCTGAAATGACAATAAACCAATGTTTCACTTTCTCTCAAATTTTTTTTGATTTTTTTTTGGAACATTCGAACAACATCTAAAGTCCCCGTGTCATTCTTTGAATGACAGCACAAAGACCGTAGATATTTTTGAATCGAGAAAAACATGAACAAAAAGACAATATTTTTTTGAAATTTTTCATGATTTTTCAATTTTTTTTTTTGGATTTTTGAACGTTTTATATTTTTCTATTTGCTTTTTGAATAAATATTTACAAGAGATGGATGAAGGAAGACCTTTACTCCTCGTCTTCCTCTTGAAGACGTTTGAGTGTTTCCGGTTGTAGACTCTTTAGACCAAGTCGTGGGAGGATAAACTCAAAACGTTCTCTAGGAAGAGCTTTGGTGAAGATGTCTGCTAACTGGTATTCAGTCCTCACAAAATAGAGTTCCACCACACCGTTTTCTACTTGCTCCATGATGAAATGATGTCGAATGTCGATGTGCTTTGCTCTTGAGTGTTGTACGTTGTTGCATGAGAGAGCAATAGCACTTTTATTATCACAGTACAGAGGAATTTTGTTGAATTCAAAGCCATAGTCAGATAATTGGGATCTCATCCATAGGATTTGAGCACAACAAGATGACATGGCTATGTATTCAGCCTCTGTAGAGGAAATAGAAGTACTCATTTGCTTCTTTGAAGACCAGCTCACAAGCTTATCACCCAAAGACTGAGCACCTCCAGACGTACTTCGACGTGTATCTTCACATCCTGCTTGATCAGCTTCTTCATAGGCTGTTAGTGACATACCAGTGTTCTTCGGGTACCAAAGTCCCATATTGATGGTTCCTTGGAGATACCGAAAGACCCGTTTAACCGCTTCAAGGTGCTTTTTGGTAGGCTTAGCCTGATATCTAGCACACATGCAAACAGCGAATAGAATGTTTGGTCTACTGGCTGTGAGGTACATCAGGGATCCAATCATACTACGATATTTTGTTTGGTCTACCATGATCCCTGAGTGGTCCTCATCCAGTTTAGTACACTCTATCACGGGAGTGTCAACAGGGTCACTAGAATCAAATCCAAATTTCTTTAAAATCTCATTTGCATATTTAGATTGATTTATAAAAATGCCTCTGGGACTTTGTGAAATTTGTAATCCCAAGAAAAATGACATTTGTCCCATCATTGACATTTGAAATTTAGAACCCATTTCACTTGAAAGACGGTCACATTCATTGGGGTCAGTCGAGGCGAAAATAATATCATCAACATATATTTGAACGTGAATTAAAGGTTTGCCTGACTTTTTGGTGAACAATGTCGGATCAACTGCTCCTTTGCTGAATCCAGTATATAGAAGAAACTTTGATAGCGTATCATACCATGCCCTTGGAGCTTGCTTCAAACCATAAAGAGCCTTCTTCAAACGATAGACGTGAGTAGGATGCTCTGGATTCACAAAGCCTTCAGGCTGGCTGACGTAAACGACTTCTTTAAGATCTCCTTTAAGCAACGTCGTCTTTACATCCATCTAATAGACTACCATGTTCTTACTTGCAGCATTAGCCAAGAAGATTCTGATTGCCTCGATACGAGCAACAAGAGCAAATGATTCTTCAAAGTCAATACCCTCCTCCTGACGGTATCCTTTTGCAACCAATCGAGCCTTGTTCTTCAAAACATCACCATGCTCATCAAGTTTTACTTTGAAGATCCACTTTAGAGCAATGATCATTGCACAATCTGGAGCAGGTACTAATTCCCATACATATAGTTGATCAAACTCATGAATTTCTTCTTGCATGGCATTGAACCAGCTGTCTTCATTCATGGCAGTTTTCACGTCTTTTGGTTCGATCTTAGAGAGTACGGAGTTGAAGAAGCACCATAAGGAATCGGTTGCAAGTTGTTTCTGTGTGGATACTGGACGGGAAAGGTTTCCGATGATGTTGTCCAATGGATGATCATGTGTCCATTTTCTAAGGTGTTCATGTGGTTGTTGTTGAGGAACTGAAGTAGCAGAGTTGATATCTCCTGAAGAAGATGGTTTTGATGATGACTCAGGAGCAAATATGTTTTCAAAGGGTTCATCTTCTGTAGGAGCAAAAGGGTTTTCATCATCTGTAACAGCAACAACATTTTCATTGTGTACACTTGATGATTGATGATTTGTTGATGAGACAGAGTGATCAGCAGCAGGCTCTTCTTGACTTACTGACATTGAAACTGAAGGGTTAACTTCATTGACAGAGATAGAGGCAGCCTCTGTTGATGGAACTGACATATCATTAGCACGTGGCTCATAGTGTTCATCAAACATTGGATCAAATAATTTCTTCAAATCATCTTCTGAAGGAGGTACATAAGGAGTTGCTGGTGAGGGATTAGAAACAAGAGTAGAACTGATAGGACTACTTGATAAATATTGAAATGCGGGTCCAGAACTGGTTTGTCCTGGAGCCATTTGACCGGTCAGCTCATCGAATGTAACGTGAATTTTTCCATGATATTTCGGGTTCTCTTGTTGTAGATTCGGTATCCTTTTCTATTTGGTGTGTTAATACAAATAAGCTGTAAAAACGTTTATTTATATTTTACGATCTTCTAATGTTTTGTCGATAACAAAAGTAAAATCATATTAACGAAACAAATAAAATACGTAAATGGTTTGAACTAATAGTTTTCTAACACACTTACGTTTTCACATAAAACACTATAACAAGATTAAGTGATTTTATATTTTAGATACACATGTACAACAACTAGTGTTTACATATTGGCTTAACAAGTTTAAGTAACTCTATGAGTTAGATACATATGTACAACAACTAGTGTTTACATATTGGGTTAATACATACTTATATTAAGTACACTAAAATGGGTAAAAACAAGTATATACTAAAATGGGTAAAAGCAAGTATATACTAAATAGATAAAAACTAGCAAATGGTTTTTGACCCATAACCCATGGTTTTATATATACCACTTACACAAGTTCAATGTATCCTTAAGGTACATTGTATCTAGATTGAAAACCATGGATCAACCTATAACCCATGACCCATGACCCATAACCCAAAATACCCATGGGCAAAGAGGAGCGGACCACGGATCCCTAGCTTTGTGCTAGCCGGATCCCAAGTGGAAGGGATCCGTGGGATCCGGGGAAACAGTAGGTTTTTCCTCTATAAATAGTGAGCCATTTCTTCATTAAATCTCACCCCTCTCCAACATACTTTCTCCCCTGAGTTAAATCTCACTAACCTTAGATCCAAGAGATCTATGTTTGTAGTTTTGTTTTTGTGTGATCTTTTAGGTTCCTCTTAAAGGGAAGATCACCACCTTTGAAGTCGAGGAAGCTCAAGTCCATGAGTTGCCAAGCTTCCTCATCATTAAGGCTATTGAAGTCCTCTTGTTGATGATCCCTTTCTTTCTTCAAAGAAGCGTAGTGTTAAAGACATTAGTGAAAGATGTCTCAAGTGTCAAGACGAAGATAGTAGTGAAAGGTATCTATCGTCTATAGGATAAGCACTTGTGGTAGGTGCTTAGAAGTCAAGACAAGAAGCATTAGTGAAAAGGTGCTTAGAAGTGAAGACACAAGACATTAGTGAAAAGTGTCTTGTAGATCTAATCAAAGACATTAGTGAAAGGTGCCTTGTAGATCTAATCAAAGGCATTAGTGAAAGGTGCCTTAGATGTACATTCGATATGGTGTGTTTCGATGTACTAGATAGACTAGCATTAGATCCAAGGATATTGATGTCCTTGATGATGTTGTAAAGGAGTAGATCTCCTTTGGGATTAGTCATTGGTGTAGTGTGGTAGTAGTTCCTCCATTGCAATGGAACTAGGTGCTTAGCCTAGTACCTAATAAAGGGTAGGCGATGTTGTGAAGGTGTAGTTCACCTAAGGTGTGAAAGAACTCAGTGGTTAGCCTAGCACCGTATAATAAGGAGATTGGTGTAGTGATTACAAACTCTCGAGTAGGTGACTCGGGGAGTGGAGTAGGGCAAGGAAGGTGTCCTTGTAGCCGAACCACTATAAATACTTGCGTTGTGGTTTTGTGCTTCTTACTCTTATCTTTTCATTACATATCTTTATATGCTTGTTTATCAACATCCAACACACACAACCAAATAGATTGACATAAGTCGATCTAAATAGTTTAAAAAGGAGGTTTTAATTGGTAAAACTATTCAACCCCCCCTTCTAGTTTTCCACAATTGGCATCAGAGCTTCGTTACCTAGTTTCTTGAAGTATATTGTACTTTAAAAACTTGATACGATCCATAGTTAATTGAAAACTACAAAGAAGGTTTTTCATAAAAACAAACACCATGTTTTTCAAAAACTATATGTTTGGATGTTGAGTTGATAACAACATTTTTTATATATATATTTTTTTGCACTAATCTTCCTTGTGATATTGATTAGTCAAAGCTCGTACCCACCAAGCTTTAGGAGTTGCTTGGTAACAAGATTACCTTCCTTAAGAAGGTATCTTAGACGCAAAAGAGCGGGAATCGTCTAAGTGACATTTGTCATTTGTAAAAGACATTCCTAAGTGCATTCGAGGTATGACTTTCTACTTATATCTAAATGATACTTGTTTAGTATATAAGTGTTATTTGCTAGGCTTTTATTTGAGTAGATTTTTGTGTTTACACATGATTTACATGTAGCTTCGTTAGGAAGCTTGTTTCTCACATACATGTTTTTTTTTTTTTTTTTTTTTTTTTTTTTTTTTTTTTTTCTCGTCTATAGTCATAGTATGTAGAGCTTATGCTTTATTTCTTCAAATAAAACAAAAACACGAATTTCAAAAATTCCTCCTTCCCTATTAATAAACCCACTCGACGCCCACTTTTTCAACCCTCACCTTTTCAAATTTTCCAATTTCAAAAATTTCCTCTCATTCAAAAACTTCATCCTCTTCCTCATTCCATCTCTTCCTAAACCAAGAAGATCCGTCATCAACATGGTTTACATCGCACTCGTGCTCATCGCCCTAACACTCATCGCACTTGTGTTCCCTATGATGAAGTTCACATACGGAGACATTTACTTTGTGTTGTTAATCTATATTGGGGTCATTTACCCAATCCTTTGTATCATCCTTAGCATTGAAATGCAATACTATTAATTATCTATTTTATCTAGGATGTTTGTGTTATTATGTGTGTTTCATTTCTTTTGATCTATATGTGTTATATTCTTTCGTGATACATTAGATGTCATGTATGCTTGCTAAAAGAAAATGTAGGATAAAACATACTTCATGGTACAATAACCGTAAAACCTATTTTTTTATTAAAACTGGTTCTGTTACTACAGATCCACGGATCCCGGAAGTTACACTAGCCGGATCCCTTTTGAAAAGGAACCGTGGGATCCGTCCTACTGGAAAACAGTTTTCATGCAAGATTAAAAATCACTATCTTTCAAAAAAAATTTATTAATAATCCACTAGAGCTTCAAAACCATGGGTTATCTAAATACTAATTGTTAATAAGAATATCTAGTAAAAACGCTAGATTATTATAGGTTGACCATAAACGTCCTGTAACCACCCGCATCTTCCGGCTATTTTTCATTTTCGAGAATTTACTATTCACTTTTACTATTCACATTTACTATTCATTTTCACTATTCATATCGTAAATATTTTTTTTTTATTTTACTATCATGACAAGATAAATAAACTCGACAAGTCGTCCTGACGGCGCACGTTGAATCCATTCAGAACCGTTTTCACGAAACCGTGTCCGAGAACTACTTTAGGGTTAAAACGTCATTCGGACATCCCGATATGTCCAGTAAACCATATAAACATTAGAAATATGTATTTCTACCATTTTATGAAAATTCCACAAGTTTTGGAATTTTACGTTTTTCAGTTATGCGTTTTACGCGAATTACGCGTTTTTGACCCGTATTTCCAGCTTTAAGCAGCGTTTTTGCACCCAATGAGACTTATCACTCATTTTATATTTTTAGATGGAGTATAATGATGAGTCTCATCATTCCTGTAAGTTTCGTATTTTTACGATACCCGGTTGTACGTTTTATGGCTTAACGACTTACGGTTGGCATTTAACAGAACCAAAACTTACTCTAACCTCAAGATAAGACCAAGGCTTATCATCTAAGCCTTGTCATGCATTGAAACCGACCTAAGGGTGGGGAGTCACCATTTATGTGGCTTGATCCTAAGCATGCATCATTTTGATCATTACAAGTGTCCTAACTTAACCATGGTTAATAATTAACCCAATATATGGTTAACCAAACTTACCCTCCTATAAATAGGAAGTGAAATACATCATAAACTCCCTCACAAACTGATTTTGGTCGTTCATACCCTAAACCACTCACATCTTCCATCATTTGATCTATAAACTCCAAGTTTATGCAAGGAAGTTCCAAAGATCAAGCTACTTCATCAAATCTCTAGCAAGTTTAAGTGATCCTCTTGAGTTTAAATCCACTCAAGTCACTTAGTACTTCATCACCAACTCTTCAAGTTTGCAAGGGTGCCAAGGTGTGGAAAGCTAGCTCAATACAAAGTCTTACCCGATCAATCAAAGTCCTATCCTTACTAAGTTACTCCTTTCTATTTTGAAAGCCAAAAGTTGTAAGCAACTTATCACCACCATCATCTCATCTTTATTATTCATAATCTTAACTATTTCATGCTATATATATAGTTACTATGTTGATTCATGATGTACATATACTCAATCACTTGTTTTAATTCACATATTGTCATAAAAGTAACAAACTAGTAAACTAGTCATATTCTACACATGAGAGACCATTAAAAACAGTAACATAAGGACTTTATAACTTACATAATATGGTAGACAATATTAAAAGGTAAACATAGCAATTTGAATCACCCGAAACGGACAAACGAGTCAAAAGTTATAAGCAAAAGAAGTTAGCGAAACCTAAACGCCGAAACTGCCCATAACTTTCTGTTTTGAGTTCTGCCCTTTTTAAAATGGTACTTCTGGTCCGAATCATCAAAAAGTTAAAGCACGAAAGTTGTCCGGAACGACGTTTTCCTTCAATAATAAAGAAGCTCGGACCTTGAAAACGCTTAAACAGGCCATAAATCTTTCAAAAACAGAAACTGCCGTAAATATAGTCTTACAACTATACTTTTGTCACAACTAAAAGCAAACCAAGAGGCCTAATGGCCATAAGTCAAGACCACGGCTACGGCCAAGGCCAAAGCTAAGTCTCAAGACCATGGTAGTCAAGACCAAAGTCATGGCAAGGCCATGGCTAAAGCCTCAAGGCTTGTTTGCCCAAGACCGTTAACTATGGTAATTATGCTTATGAAACGACGAGAACTTGTAAAAACTAGATACTTATTAAAACATGATAAACTTTATGTTATAACAACCTTCACTCAAAACATATGCTGTATTTACTAAGTGCTACAATAGTAGGGAGCTTCATGTGAGGGGTTTCATTTGAGTAAAACGTATCGACGAGTTGCTGGATTTACGAATTAAAGTGTCCTAGCTCCTCGAACGTTTACTGCATGACCTCTGAATTATGATGGCCCGAACGGTAGTACGATATCTATAAACTAAATACGTTTTCACATATTAAAGATCTTTCTATAAACATCAAATGAAAATTGACTACATCATGATCAACATAGGGATATATATAGGATGGTTTATGTTTTCCTAAAACATTATTCCAAACTTAAGTCGCAACATTTCATTTTTAGGTTGCACGTAGAAGTCTTCCGACTTATCCATCATCCGTTAAAGTACTTAATATCATCAACTATTGGTGAGTTCATAGCCCCACTTTCTATTACTTAAATTGTTTTACAAACCCTTGGGGGAGATACATGCTTTATTTTTAAACCGAACACATTGCTTTGAAACTGTATGCTTATCTGAATGTATTATGTGCACTAAGTACCACTATTGCCAACTTAAGTCCCTATTATCATGAACCATTAATCACTTGCGGGTGAACGCGAATAATGTGGATAGATCTATCGGGATTGACGAATCCCGTTTGTTTGACCAAGTCCGGTAAACAAACGCACTCTATTTGAAGAACCATAGGTTTATTGGCAAATTACCTATTAGGGCAACTGTTTGACCAATGACCTGGCAAACTATTATATCAATTTCTATTGACAAGCTGTTAACGTTTTCGGTGTCATGAGCTTAGTGCAATAATATCTGTTTTGTTTTCAAAACCTTGGTGTGAGTCTAATTAACTCACACTACCAACATAATGTGTTCAACCATTTAACAAACTCTATGAATTTCACTCAACCTTTGTATTGACAGTTTTAAGCATGTATTTCAGGTCCATAATGTCGGAAGCTGGCACGGAAGGGCAAGATCAAGAAGGCTATATATATAAATAATTTATCATTCACAAAACATCAAAAACTTTATATTGATGTGTTTTGTAATCAATGGAACCAACTGGGACCTATTTTGTAAACTCTGATATATTTGAATGATAAAGCCTTTTTAAAACGACTCTTTTAGAGATCGTTTTCTATTATTATGACTGTTGTGCCATCAAGTAATACCCAGTTTGAATTCCGCTGCGTATCACGAAATTGGGGGTGTTACAGATTGGTACCAGAGCCATAGTTATAGAGAAACGAGTCTAAAGTGAGACTTAAACTATAACTACTTTTACAAACAAAAACATTTTATAGCCTTCCGTTCTCCGTGCCTTCCATCCTCCAGACGACTATGGACTTTCAAGACATGTTATAATAACATGAACATATTAGTATATTGATATATACACTTGAATTATTTAAAGCATTCCCCTAAATATTATAACTATTTTAACATCATAATACTTATTGTAGATATCATGTCTTCTTCCGACTACCCCATTATTATTCCGTCAGACTCAGATATTGAGGACACTTTTTCATCTACCAATGCGTATGTATCACTAATGCTACCGAACTATACCCCGACATCTTCGAACTACACTTCATCATCAGACGATAATTTCTATTTTATTGAAGCATTAACCTCATCTCAAGAAACTACTACTTTTCCATCACCACCACCACCATTTCCCTTTTCCATCTCTACATGTGATGAGTTGGATCACTCATTGTGGATAGTACCACGACCACCATTGATTCAACAAGAATGTCAGCATGGGCACCATAACATCTCAAATCTAATCAACACATTCCTTCATGACACACTAAACCAAGAAGTTGCCAATCAACCAGAGTTACTAGGATATTCTAAACCTATAATAGACTAGTGTGATAATACTAGTTATCTTTTGTACTTCTAAACTGATTAGACTCAGTTAGAAAAATCTATGTAATCCATGTAATAGCTAACAGTAGTAAAACGTTGTAATTACTAAACTGAAAGTTTCAGTTAGTAAATTTTGAAGAAGCTTGTAATAGGTTTCGATTTTGTAAATCAATCAACGTTATATGAATAAAAATCTTGTTTTATGCTATCATGTGTTATGGTTTAAACCTCCAACGTTATTATCCTATCATTCCAGTCGAAAATCGTGCTTATTTTACCAACCCTTTACTTACGGAATATCTTTTATATGATAGAATCATGCCGCCAAAGAAAGCTAAAGCACCGCAACCAATGACTCCAGCTGCTATTGAGCGGATGATTACTGAACGAGTGAATGCGGCAATTAACGCTGAACGAGCAGCCGCTGCCGCTGCCGCAGCCGCTGAAGCTGCCGCAGCAGCTGAGGCCGCCGCTGCCGCTGAGGCCGCCGCAACCGCTGAGGCCGCCGCAGCCGCTGAGGCCGCTGCAGCCGCTGAAGCCGCCGCAGCCGCTGAAGCCGCCGCTACCGCTGAAGCTGCTAGGCTTGCCGCAGCTAGTGCAACTAGAGGTTGCTCATACAAAGAATTTATGAGTTGCAAACCCACAAATTTCAAGGGTTCAGAAGGAGCCGTGGGTTTAACTCATTGGTTTGAAAGAATGGAGTCTGTATTCTCAATCAGCAAATGCGCTGAAAGTGACAAAGTTCAATATGCCACTTGTACACTACTAGATCAGGCATTATCATGGTGGAATGCAGTTGCTCAACCAATAGGCATCACGAATGCTTATAAAATCTCTTGGGTTGCTCTAAAGGATTTAATGATCAAGGAGTATTGCCCTCGTAGTGAAATACAGAAATTGGAAGTGGAGTTCTGGAACCATGTTCTCAAGGGTGTTGACATTGCCACTTACAACCGCCGATTTCAAGAATTGGCGATACTATGTCCATCAATGGTTCCAACAACTGAAAAGCTGTTAGAGAGATATATCTGGGGACTTACGCCTGTCATCCAGGGAAATGTGACATCGTTTGATCCAAAGTCACTTGATGATGCTATGCGAATGTCTCGAAATCTCATGGATCAAACGGTTCGAGCAGGGACTATCCAAGGACAGAATCTCAATAGCAACACTACCACCAACAACACCAACTACCATAACAACAACAACCATGCCGACAACAATAACAACCGAAACAACAACAACAAACGACAATGGGACAACAACCAAAGAAACACTCCCAACAACCAAAACCGCAACACCACCCATCACAATCAACAGAATCAAAGGCAAGAAAATGCCAGAACCTATGCCGCTACTACCCCAGCAGTAGGCAAAGGATATGCTGGATCCTACCCATATTGTAGTCAGTGCAAATCCCATCACTTAGGTCCTTGCAAATGCAATAAATGCCAAAAAGTGGGACACCTTGCTAAGGATTGTAGGGGCAAGACTATAGCTACCGGAAGCAATACACAACCAATACTTACATGCTTCGGGTGTGGGGAAAAAGGGCACTACAGAAGCGATTGCCCTCAAAACCATGGCCAACAAGGCGGAGGTGCTCGTGGTAGAGCCTATGTTATGGGCAACGATGAACCTCAACAAGACCCGAACGTAGTCACTGGTACGTTTTCACTCAATAACCTTCTTTGTTAGGGTCATATTCGATTCCGGTGCTGATATGAGCTTTATATCTTCCACAATTGCACCTTTACTTAATATTGCACCAACCACTATGGATACTCACTATAGTATTGAATTAGCCAATGAAAACTTAGCAAACACCAAAACTGTACCATCACCTTTCTAAAGAAGCATCATCATCAAGTAACAATTAAATCACGAGGACGTGATTTCTCCAACAGGGGGAGACTGTAACCACCCGCATCTTCCGGCTATTTTTCATTTTCGAGAATTTACTATTCACTTTTACTATTCACATTTACTATTCATTTTCACTATTCATATCGTAAATATTTTTTATTTTTTTTTATTTTACTATCATGACAAGATAAATAAACTCGACAAGTCGTCCTGACGGCGCACGTTGAATCCATTCAGAACCGTTTTCACGAAACCGTGTCCGAGAACTACTTTAGGGTTAAAACGTCATTCGGACATCCCGATATGTCCAGTAAACCATATAAACATTAGAAATATGTATTTCTACCATTTTATGACAATTCCACAAGTTTTGGAATTTTACGTTTTTCAGTTATGCGTTTTACGCGAATTACGCGTTTTTGACCCGTATTTCCAGCTTTAAGCAGCGTTTTTGCACCCAATGAGACTTATCACTCATTTTATATTTTTAGATGGAGTATAATGATGAGTCTCATCATTCCTGTAAGTTTCGTATTTTTACGATACCCGGTTGTACGTTTTATGGCTTAACGACTTACGGTTGGCATTTAACGGAACCAAAACTTACTCTAACCTCAAGATAAGACCAAGGCTTATCATCTAAGCCTTGTCATGCATTGAAACCGACCTAAGGGTGGGGAGTCACCATTTATGTGGCTTGATCCTAAGCATGCATCATTTTGATCATTACAAGTGTCCTAACTTAACCATGGTTAATAATTAACCCAATATATGGTTAACCAAACTTACCCTCCTATAAATAGGAAGTGAAATACATCATAAACTCCCTCACAAACTGATTTTGGTCGTTCATACCCTAAACCACTCACATCTTCCATCATTTGATCTATAAACTCCAAGTTTATGCAAGGAAGTTCCAAAGATCAAGCTACTTCATCAAATCTCTAGCAAGTTTAAGTGATCCTCTTGATTTTAAATCCACTCAAGTCACTTAGTACTTCATCACCAACTCTTCAAGTTTGCAAGGGTGCCAAGGTGTGGAAAGCTAGCTCAATACAAAGTCTTACCCGATCAATCAAAGTCCTATCCTTACTAAGTTACTCCTTTCTATTTTGAAAGCCAAAAGTTGTAAGCAACTTATCACCACCATCATCTCATCTTTATTATTCATAATCTTAACTATTTCATGCTATATATATAGTTACTATGTTGATTCATGATGTACATATACTCAATCACTTGTTTTAATTCACATATTGTCATAAAAGTAACAAACTAGTAAACTAGTCATATTCTACACATGAGAGACCATTAAAAATAGTAACATAAGGACTTTCTAACTTACATAATATGGTAGAAAATATTAAAAGGAAAACATAGCAATTTGAATCACCCGAAACGGACAAACGAGTCAAAAGTTATAAGCAAAAGAAGTTAGCGAAACCTAAACGCCGAAACTGCCCATAACTTTCTGTTTTGAGTTCTGCCCTTTTTAAAATGGTACTTCTGGTCCGAATCATCAAAAAGTTAAAACACGAAAGTTGTCCGGAACGACGTTTTCCTTCAATGACAAAGAAGCTCGGACCTTGAAAACGCTTAAACAGGCCATAAATCTTTCAAAAACAGAAACTGCCGTAAATATAGTCTTACAACTATACTTTTGTCACAACTAAAAGCAAACCAAGAGGCCTAATGGCCATAAGTCAAGACCACGGCTACGGCCAAGGCCAAAGCTAAGTCTCAAGACCATGGTAGTCAAGACCAAAGTCATGGCAAGGCCATGGCTAAAGCCTCAAGGCTTGTTTGCCCAAGACCGTTAACTATGGTAATTATGCTTATGAAACGACGAGAACTTGTAAAAACTAGATACTTATTAAAACATGATAAACTTTATGTTATAACAACCTTCACTCAAAACATATGTTGTATTTACTAAGTGCTACAATAGTAGGGAGCTTCATGTGAGGGGTTTCATTTGAGTAAAACGTATCGACGAGTTGCTGGATTTACGAATTAAAGTGTCCTAGCTCCTCGAACGTTTACTGCATGACCTCTGAATTATGATGGCCCGAACGGTAGTACGATATCTATAAACTAAATACGTTTTCACATATTAAAGATCTTTCTATAAACATCAAATGAAAATTGACTACATCATGATCAACATAGGGATATATATAGGATGGTTTATGTTTTCCTAAAACATTATTCCAAACTTAAGTCGCAACATTTCATTTTTAGGTTGCACGTAGAAGTCTTCCGACTTATCCATCATCCGTTAAAGTACTTAATATCATCAACTATTGGTGAGTTCATAGCCCCACTTTCTATTACTTAAATTGTTTTACAAACCCTTGGGGGAGATACATGCTTTATTTTTAAACCGAACACATTGCTTTGAAACTGTATGCTTATCTGAATGTATTATGTGCACTAAGTACCACTATTGCCAACTTAAGTCCCTATTATCATGAACCATTAATCACTTGCGGGTGAACGCGAATAATGTGGATAGATCTATCGGGATTGACGAATCCCGTTTGTTTGACCAAGTCCGGTAAACAAACGCACTCTATTTGAAGAACCATAGGTTTATTGGCAAATTACCTATTAGGGCAACTGTTTGACCAATGACCTGGCAAACTATTATATCAATTTCTATTGACAAGCTGTTAACGTTTTCGGTGTCATGAGCTTAGTGCAATAATATCTGTTTTGTTTTCAAAACCTTGGTGTGAGTCTAATTAACTCACACTACCAACATAATGTGTTCAACCATTTAACAAACTCTATGAATTTCACTCAACCTTTGTATTGACAGTTTTAAGCATGTATTTCAGGTCCATAATGTCGGAAGCTGGCACGGAAGGGCAAGATCAAGAAGGCTATATATATAAATAATTTATCATTCACAAAACATCAAAAACTTTATATTGATGTGTTTTGTAATCAATGGAACCAACTGGGACCTATTTTGTAAACTCTGATATATTTGAATGATAAAGCCTTTTTAAAACGACTCTTTTAGAGATCGTTTTCTATTATTATGACTGTTGTGCCATCAAGTAATACCCAGTTTGAATTCCGCTGCGTATCACGAAATTGGGGGTGTTACACGTCTTCCCTTATTAACCCATCACTTCTATAGGTTCAACTATGACGCATGAATACGAGTTTGATTTTTCACTCACTAGCGTCTACACCCTGAACATTTCCCTTGAGCCCAACACACCTGGCAATCATGTCCGTGGGTTCAATAATCTCGAAAACCGTCACTTCCATGAAGGACGTATTGTAGACACCTCTCTACAATTCGAAGAAGGTATCAATACCTCCTTCCGAGCCATAGGACTAGAATGTCTTCTTGAAATTAACGAGAAGATATGTCCAAGGTTCATAATGGAATTCTTCCGTCAAGTGGAACTCGTTCGTAACGAGGATCGCTCTTTATCTCTTTGGTTTTATATCAAAAACCAAAAATTCACTTTAAGCCTTGGGCATTTTGCTCACATCCTCCGAATTCCAAACCATGGACAATGTGCCTTCACCGAAGATTGGTCTCTTGATTCTCTCTTCAATTTTCGTGAAGAAAATAGCCCATATTGTTCACACATACCCTCTCCGGAAGAATTAACACGCATGATATGCAAACCTCGACCATATTACTCCAATCCAAACTTTATCCATACACGAGATATCCGAGAAGAGTATAAGCCTGCTGCTCTTATTCTACGTGAAAATGTTTGGAGTCTTAGGGGAAATCGAGATATTCTTCCTGCTTGTTGTGCTCACATGTTGTACTGTTTGCTAACACAACAACCATACAATCTCGCCTACTTCTTCGCAAGGCGAATTGCAAATCTTCAAGGCTCCAAGAATAAACTCATCCCTTATGGAATGTTCTTGACACGCCTCTATCACAATGTTATGCACTTCTATCCTCAATTTCAAAGTCCGTTGTACGTACTTGTGAACAAGATGATGGAACCGCTAAACATATCTCTCATGAAGACGTTCTTCATTCATGATTCCACCAATACCCATCAATCACATAATGATCCTCCTAGTGAAGACACTCAAGGAACCTAGAATAGTCAAATAGGATTAATTCTACTCTACTCATTAGTTATCAATGTAATCATATCTCTTTCATGAAATAACACATCTTACATTTGATATCCTAGTTTTAGAACTCCTTTAAACAAAGCTTGGAATATAATGCACTGTCATGATCATTGCATACCTTTAGTAAAGGTTCTGTCTAGCAGATAGACGGATCCCAAATGTTGTACTAAACGGATACCTACATCTAGGGAACCGTGGGATCCGGCAAAACAGAAAATGCAATTGCAAGCATTATATGTCAAACACATCCCTTAGAACACCTCACACTAAGCTAAACATAGTGTCTTAAGATTGATCAAGACTTTATCAAGATAGGTTGACCTTTCCTATTCTTTCCAACTCACATAGATCACATTCCAAGGCTTTGTTAGATCTACCATTTCAAATCCATCACTCTTCCGCTCTCAATACTCACACTTTATTCTTCTTATATGATCTCTCACAACTAGGTTAGAAATCCTTTGATTATGACAATATTGATCATTAATCAATCTCACCTCAAAATTGATCAAAGTTGATCAAATCTTAGTTTTTCCCATCTCATAACCATTAGGATATTTTCTAAAACATAATCCTAAGACACAACCTGATCTCTAGGATCATTTAGTTTCATTTAACTTAAATTGACATCTTTAATGTCATCCTTGCTCATCCATTGGTACTTGTTGAAAGTTCCAAATCCTTCCATAAATAACAATCATTAGCTACACCACTCATTTTCTTCAAACACTTAAGCACCCCTTCATTTAAAACACTTGGGATAACTGAAACACTCAAGGTGATATAGGTCTAGGATCTTAGAAACATCATTTCCACTCTTTCATAAACTGCTGAACGCCGGATCCCTAGAACTAGCCTAGACGGATCCCTCTAAGAAGGGAACCGTGGGATCCGGATGACAGTCTATGACAAATCTTGGTAAAACAATCATTTCAACTCATCTTCCTAACTCAAACACTCCATCTCATCTTAAATGAGTTCCTAGAACAACACAACCTCTGTAGTTGACTCTTGTGCATGCTAATCATCACATTCCAATGAATCTTAGTGGCTTAAGGCTTAAATGCACTTTCCAAATCTCTTGGTTTATAAACCAGCTTGTTAGGATCTCCATAGTCATCACTCTCATCCTAACTTTCAGCTTTTGCAATCCCTTAAAATCATCTCATCATGAGAAAAACACCAAGTAACAACCTATCCACCAAAGAACCACCCATCAAAAGGGCTCGTGTTGTACACGAAATCTCTTCAACCGAATCATCTCCGGTCAAACCAACAAACCTTCATCATCCAATCAAACCAATTCCTAGAAGGTTAGTACCCACAAAATTACCTATGCCAAACACCACCATACCTCCTAGGCCAAACAATATCATCTCCACTAAACCATCATCATTGGTTCCTAGAGCTATCTCTTTTACATCCCCACAATCATCACCTCACCTCTACAATTTAGAGGACTTGCCACCTAGGACGTCTCATCCGCTTCCGCCGACAACATTCTCCTCATTAGGAGGAACAATGATTCAAAATCAAGGTGTTGAGTCAACACTTGCTCCGGCTTCCTTTTCGCCGTTTCCATCATATAATCCCATTTGGATTATAAGAAATCACCAAAGTCAACCACCCGACCTTATGGAAGTTGACACATCTTTACCACCATCATCATTCTTGATCGAACCATTCCTAAATGGACCTCCACCAATCCCTCCATCATTCGAGGCTCCTCAAACCACTTCAATTGATCCTTTGAATCTAGCCACTTCATTTCATCCACCACCACTACCTAGCCATGACAAAGATTGCTATCATTGTCAACATGTTGAAAGTTTGATACATGAAGTACGAGAAGACCAACGTTTCATGTTCTATCATCTCCTCGAACGTTTTGACGAGATTAAACCTAAACATAACTTGAGCTAGAGGATTATAGTGGTGTCTAAGCTTCAAGCGTTAGTTGGTCTAAGAAATTCCTAGTTATGTATTGTCTATTTTCTTATTTTTGAGTCATGTATATCATAACTCTTGTTTTATTAAATGGAATTACATGCTACTTGTTACTTCGTTGAGCATATGATTACTTTGTACTAATATCTCATTTGTGTGATATCATTACTTGTTATATCACCTTTGCTGATTTTAGTCATCAGCCAGACGGATCCTTCAGTATTGCCTAGACGGATCCCTACTAGAAGGGAACCGTGGGATCCGTGAAGTCAGAATTTTTTTTTCTCACATTTGCCGGAAATTGTGAATTATACTTGTTTTCTAACCCTTGTTTTGCAGTTTTTCAATTAAACACGTAAAGTTTTTGACATCCTAAAGCTAGGGGGAGCTTGGTGTCAAAACAATACGTTGCTAAATTACTTGCAACATTTGATCTATATTTCATAACTTCCCATTGCAACTTTGCAATATTCGAGGGGGAGCACGTTTTCGTCACTTAGACGAACCATTTGCAAGCTTAATTGCAAACACAAGTAGCTTATTTTACATTATGTCCTTGACGCCCTTTTTCAAAGGGATGGACTCGTCAAGGGGGAGTTAAGACGAGTACCATTCCCGTCACTTGCTCTCATTACATCTTTTATAATTTTTCTTATAAAAATTGTGCTAGTTTCTTCAAACACTTTTTGTTTCGACAAAAAGGGGGAGAAGAAAGTAAAAACTACAAATTCAAACATTTACGAATTTTAGCTTTTCCTTAAATATTTTAGCTTTTCCTTAAAATAATTTTATGTTTTGTCATCAACAAAAAGGGGGAGATTGTTAATACAAATAAGCCGTAAAAACGTTTATTTATATTTTACGATCTTCTAATGTTTTGTCGATAACAAAAGTAAAATCATATTAACGAAACAAATAAAATACGTAAATGGTTTGAACTAATAGTTTTCTAACACACTTACGTTTTCACATAAAACACTATAACAAGATTAAGTGATTTTATATTTTAGATACACATGTACAACAACTAGTGTTTACATATTGGCTTAACAAGTTTAAGTAACTCTATGAGTTAGATACATTTGTACAACAACTAGTGTTTACATATTGGGTTAATACATACTTATATTAAGTACACTAAAATGGGTAAAAACAAGTATATACTAAAATGGGTAAAAGCAAGTATATACTAAATAGATAAAAACTAGCAAATGGTTTTTGACCCATAACCCATGGTTTTATATATACCACTTACACAAGTTCAATGTATCCTTAAGGTACATTGTATATAGATTGAAAACCATGGATTAACCCATAACCCATGACCCATGACCCATAACCCAAAATACCCATGGGCAAAGAGGAGCGGACCACGGATCCCTAGCTTTGTGCTAGCCGGATCCCAAGTGGAAGGGATCCGTGGGATCCGGGGAAACAGTAGGTTTTTCCTCTATAAATAGTGAGCCATTACTTCATTAAATCTCACCCCTCTCCAACATACTTTCTCCCCTGAGTTAAATCTCACTAACCTTAGATCCAAGAGATCTATGTTTGTAGTTTTGTTTTTGTGTGATCTTTTAGGTTCCTCTTAAAGGGAAGATCACTACCTTTGAAGTCGAGGAAGCTCAAGTCCATGAGTTGCCAAGCTTCCTCATCATCAAGGCTATTGAAGTCCTCTTGTTGATGATCCCTTTCTTTCTTCAAAGAAGCGTAGTGTTAAAGACATTAGTGAAAGATGTCTCAAGTGTCAAGACGAAGATAGTAGTGAAAGGTATCTATCGTCTATAGGATAAGCACTTGTGGTAGGTGCTTAGAAGTCAAGACAAGAAGCATTAGTGAAAAGGTGCTTAGAAGTGAAGACACAAGACATTAGTGAAAAGTGTCTTGTAGATCTAATCAAAGACATTAGTAAAAGGTGCCTTGTAGATCTAATCAAAGGCATTAGTGAAAGGTGCCTTAGATGTACATTCGATATGGTGTGTTTCGATGTACTAGATAGACTAGCATTAGATCCAAGGATATTGATGTCCTTGATGATGTTGTAAAGGAGTAGATCTCCTTTGGGATTAGTCGTTGGTGTAGTGTGGTAGTAGTTCCTCCATTGCAATGGAACTAGGTGCTTAGCCTAGTACCTAATAAAGGGTAGGCGACGTTGTGAAGGTGTAGTTCACCTAAGGTGTGAAAGAACTCGGTGGTTAGCCTAGCACCGTATAAAGGGTAGGCGACATTGTGTTAGGTGTGGTTCGCCTTGGTGTGAAAGAACTCGGTATTTAGCTTTGTACCGGAAAAAGGTTAAGCGACGTTGTGAAGGCTTCTCCGCCATAAGGAGATTGGTGTAGTGATTACAAACTCTCGAGTAGGTGACTCGGGGAGTGGAGTAGGGCAAGGAAGGTGTCCTTGTAGCCGAACCACTATAAATACTTGCGTTGTGGTTTTGTGCTTCTTACTCTTATCTTTTCATTACATATCTTTATATGCTTGTTTATCAACATCCAACACACACAACCAAATAGATTGACATAAGTCGATCTAAATAGTTTAAAAAGGAAGTTTTAATTGGTAAAACTATTCAACCCCCCCTTCTAGTTTTCCACATGGTGCATAACCTACAAATACTCCAATGTCCGCTTTAGCTTTTAGTTTACCTAAATCTTGACCGTCATTAGATGGGTTACATAAAGCACCAAACACACGAAGGTAGGATAGATCAGGTTTTCGTTTATGGAAAAGTTCATATGGAGTTTTTCCATGAGAGGTGTAAATAAGGGAACGATTTTGGGTGTAGCAAGCAGTGGCAATGGCTTCAACCCATAGAAACATAGGAACCTTTGAATAAATTAACATTGTTCTTGTAGCTTCCACAAGAGTTCGATTTCGTCTTTCAACTACACCGTTCTGTTGAGGAGTTCGTGGAACACTTCTTTGATGACTGATTCCAGCACTTTCATAAAACTGAATTAAGTCTTTGTTAACAAACTCTGTGCCATTGTCTGTTCAAACAATTCTAACAATATTGTTGAGTCGAACCTGAAGCTGTTTGATAAGTTTGATGATGACATCTGGAGTTTCATCCTTTGTCCTCAAAATCTTTACCCAAGTAAATCGAGAGTAGTCATCAACAACTACTAGAATGTATTTCTTCCCATTTATCGTTTGTACTCTCATTGGTCCACACAAATCTATATGAAGGGTATGAAGAACTTCCATTACTGAGTTTGTGGGTTTTGGTTTATGGGCATATTTTGTGCTTTTTCCCAATTAGCAAGCTGAACAAATATAATCTTTTTCCTACTTTAATCTAGGTAATCCTCTTACTAAGTCCTTTCTGGAAAGATTGTTTATAGTACCAAAGTTCAAGTAATTGAGACGACGGTGCCATAGCCATGACTTAGTTTTGGAAGCCATAATAGCACCAAAATGATCGTTTCCGAATCTCACAGCTCCTATGAATTTACTCACGAATTTCATGAGCCGTGACCGGTCTCCAGTCATATGCTTGGAATAACCTGAGTCCAGGTACCACAGAATGATTTGAACGATCTGCAGTTGAACACAAAAAAGAATGGATAACTAGATAATTGGGATCCACATGCAAGAATGGGTTCCATTTGGTTAGTAACAGTGATTGGAACACCCACATCAGAAGTAGAAGCAATAGAATCATCAGAAATAGATGCAGTGCTAGTGTCCGTATTTGACCTATTCAAAGTGTGTTCACTTCTTAAGGGAATAGTTCTACCAGTAGGCATCCATTTTCTAGTGGGCATTGACTTAGCAAATTTAGGGCACAACTCATTAATCTTACGGCCAGTAGGTATCCATTGATAACCTATATTACTAAATTTTCTTCCTGTGGGTTTCCACTATTTTCTAACTTTCTTTCGCCTTTGCCTTTTAGCCTTCTTAGTTTGATTTTTAACATTAACAGTTTTAACTGGGCATTTGACAGCATTAGACAAATCATTCACACCACATTCAAGATTAGTAACAGAAACCACACAATCATCATTACATGTTTTGCCAAAAGTAGCAAAATTCGCATTAATTACAGTACGCTTAGAGCTAACACTAGAATCAACATGATTCGTCTTATTCAAATTCTCCCTAAGGTGATCTTCTACTCTCTTCCACTGAACATTCCTAGCATGCAAGGTCCTATCATTATTTGTGTTGCCTTGAGGCTTTGACCCGCTTGCTTTGGTGTCACTTCTTACTCCTGTAGAGGGAATTGGAACATTAGTTGGTTTTGCTATTTTTGCACTCCTGAACTAGAAGTAAAGGGATCTGAACTACTTGAAGGCACATTAGTGTTCACTTTCTTAAAACTGGGCATAGAATGGTTTGTATTCTTGGCACTAGGCATAGAACAAGGCATCACAGCTTTACCTTTCGCACCTAAGGATTTAGGACATGTTGTTATTAAACATTCTAGCAGCTCTTGAGATCGTTTGGCTTGAATGCACGCAAACCTAATTTCACTGTCAAGAGGCTTATTTATAAAATCCTCTTCCACAATCTCACGGAAACATTCTAGACTATCCTTAAGGTGAGCACAATAGTTGTGAAACACATGTTCATTATTCCTAAGATTAGGAGGAATGTATTTAACAGTCATAGTATATTTGCAATCTGAGGATGACTTTGATGCAACATTCTCATTAAAAACGAGTGGTAGTTTCCCTTTTTCCTGACTCCTAAGATTCTCAATTTCTTTTTGTAAAGACGTTATTTTTTCTTTGTTTTTGTCACGAGTGACTTTCATTGAATCATATAACTCTTTAAAGTGTCGTTTAACTTTTTCATTTTCTTCTAGAAAACTCTCGTTTTCCTTTTGTAAAGCATTAACTAAGTTTTGAAGATAAAAGTTTGAGAATACTGAGAATCTAAAGGAGGAGGCATTTGGGAGCCAGTCACATTGTTCTTTTCACCATTTAATTGTGAAATTTGGGCTTTCAACTTTCTGATCGTGTTACAATGAGCTTGAATCTGTTCATCACGTTTGTTTATTTGAAAAACTGCATCAAAGTCTGGAACATCTGAGGATGTCTTGATATTTGAGGTTTTGACATTTTCTTTAAGATGTTGATATTTTAGTTGCAAATCAAAATGTTCAACTTCTAGTTTAGAAAGATGTTTTACCAAATTATCGTGATCATCCTGATCAATTTTCTCATTTAGTTATGAGTTTTTGTTTTCAAGCTCAATGACACGATCATGGGAAACTTTTAATGCAATAGATAATTCATGAAATCGAGAAGTAGTAATAGAGTGCTTAGTAACAGTATAAAACACATCTTGAGCAACACAACTCGAAATCAAATTCTCATTTAAAATATGCAAGTTCTTTCTTTCAACTTCATTATATTTGAGTTCCTGTTCATAGTCATTGACCTCAACTATCATTGCATCAAATTCTTTTTCCATTTTTTAATATCAGAATTAATTCCTTTTTAAAGACTCTCAAATTTACCTTTTAATTGTTTAAAGAAAGGCATGACCTCAGTTAAATAACATTCTTTAGTTTGCTCAAAACCCCTTTCCCCCTCAGTTATCCCTGTAGGTGTGATTCTCTTCTTACATGTTTTCTCAAAATCAACAAACAACTGATAAACAACATACAGGCTGATTAAGGTCTTGCTATTACTGGCAATAGATCTAGGAACTAGATGCATTGGTGTATTTGGAGGATACACAGTAGCTGCAGGCATTTTCCTAAGGGGAGTGTTTGTTTCAACAAGTACATTAAATTTTAGCTTATCCATGTCTTTCTTCCAAAATATCTGTTCTGGGGTTAATTGAGTTTGAGGCTTAAACATGTTCAAGGATATCCAATTTTCCTTAGTGTAATCATGGGGTTTGATCATTATGTTATTCTCTTTACATGCAGGATCGTTAAGCTTCTTATTCATTTTCTCCCTAGATGCATCATCTAGTTTTCTATCTTCCTCAGTGCACTCAATGCAACTAGGTTTCTGTCTAGGTTTAATAATCTCATTGCCATCATAGATTACATTTTGAGCAGCTTTTGCTATCTTACCATACTCAGGATTAGGTTTCTCTATAGTGGGAATACTATGCTTATCGCTGAGAACTCTATGCTTAGTGATCATGTGAGCTGTCTGAATGGTATTCCCTTGTACGTACAACTTATTTTCAAGCTTGTTTTTCAAAGTTTTTAGATTATAGAAATCATTCAAAAGTTTTGATTCCTTAGCACTGAATTCTTGTTTAAGCACTTTAACATTATCTTGCAGCTCTTGCTTTTGCTTAACAATTTTAGAAAGCTTTTCATGTAAGGAGTTTAACTCTTGTTTTAATACTTCTTCTCTAAAATTACTTTTTCTAATAATTGTACGCATTTGGTTATCCATTTCCTGCTCACGGGTGGTTAACTCAAACTTAGCACGTTGTTCATAAATAGCAACTTGTTCTTTATAGGCATTCAGTTCAGAAATAACAAAATCATCATGGGCACATGCAGTGTATTCATAAAAAATATAGTCATCATTGACTGCAGAAGATGCATCACTTGGTAAAGTCTCACTTTCACTTTGTTTCACATATTGATCATATGGGACAACATTGATATTACCCATATTTTCAATATCTGACTCAAAAGTTTCAGTTGATTGTACTTTGTCATGTATCTTTTGCTCATCAACATCATCATATAGTTTTAATACCTCTGAGATGATTTCTTCTTTGGATGGACCAGATTGCTGTGGTGAGGGGACCTTTGGAGAGACCATTGGAGAAATGCTAGCCATGAAAATTGTCTGTGCAGTAGGTTCATCATCAACGTCAGAGTCGTATGCATCACAGTCGGCGACTTGAAAGGCATTCTGATGATTATGACCTATCTCCTGAATTGGCTGCTCATCCACATCTGCATCATATGTCTTGGCATTGCCTTCAGCAAGAAACAACAGCTCCTCTTCATCCAACACAGCTCCATTATCCTGAGCTTGCACAAGTAACATCTTGTCTTTGAAGTACTCTGCATTTTGAGGGCGTTTTGGAGAAGTGCAGTTCCTTGCTATGTGTCCATCACCACCACAGTTGTAGCACATAATTGGCTTAGCTTGACCCTGATTTGGATTCCTTCCACGATTCTGATTAGCCACATATCCTCTACCAACTCCACCTCTTCCCTGTTCATACTGCCTTTCTTGAACTGGTTGCACCATAACCTTCCCATCTCTGACAGTAGCTTGATTGTGTGGATTGGATGCAGTTCTGAGGTTATTGTTGGTGTGTGGGAGAGAGTTCATGTTTTGACTAACCATGAGAGACAGTTGATTGATGAAGTTTTCCATGAATGTGTTTGGGTCAGGAGGCTTATATGTTGGATCAGGGATGAGCTTGTAATTACCATTACCCATGGGTATGACTTGAGAAGCTTTGGTGGTAATTCCAACATTTGTGTAAAAAGCTGTAGAGTCATTTGACGAACTTGTTTCTCCCTGGTTGGTTTTGAACTGTTCAAGAATCCTTTTTTCAAACATAGCATGTCTCTCATTATGAAGAACGAATGCATAAAGTTGCTCATAGTTGGTGTTCTTCAATCCTTTGGTTAGCTTCACAGAGGTGACAAACTTATGCCATTCAGGATTCATGTTGTCCACAAACTTTGAGTTCAGCTGAATGTTTGGTATGGTCATTTTGATGTTCCTCATATCATTCACAAGCTTATGGAATCTCACGTAGTACTCATAGACACTCTCATCTGGTTTCATCTTGAAATGTTCAAACTCATCATACAGTTGTGATTCTCTGTCTTCCTTGGTTAATTCAGAACCTGAGAGAAGCATCTTGACATTATCCCAAACTACCTTGGCTTCAGTGTTGTGATTGATAAGCTTGTAGATGTCTTTCGGAAGACCCTGAAGTATAATGTTAGAAGCCCTGATGTCAGCATCGAATCTCTTTTTCTCCTTATCATTGAGCTCATCATATGTCTTTGGTCTGTCTAATCCATTGATCATTGTTCCATCTGCAGCTGTATCAATTAAGTCTCTTGTAGTCTCAATCTCATAAGGTCCTTCATCAATGGATTTGAGAATGTTGACCCCATTTTCCTTTCCAAGACAATACAATCTGATTCGTTGAGCCCAAGAGTCGTAGTCAGTTCTGTCAAGCATAGGTGGACGAGTATATGAACCAGCTGCTTGAACATCCTCAGCAACAGTGGAGATAATTGTAGGTACGTTGGTAGACATGTTAACAGATTACACGGGATTTTATAACTCTATGATTAAACCGGGAAATAGATTCTTTCACGGGATTTTACTAAATCAAGAGAAAACCGTATTACAAACAAAAATCAACCAAGTCACTACGAATTCTTGAACCAAGTCGCTAATCACCAAGTCTCTAAGTAGCAACTCGCTAAGATCTCAAATTCCTGTGAACCAAGTCGCTAATGCACCAAGTCGCTACACAGTCAAGTCGCTAAAGAGCAACTCGCTAAGGTCCAAGTTGTTAACATCAAGTCGCTAAGCACCAAGTCGCTAGACATAGTTAAGTTGCTAAAGAACAACTCGCTAAGATCCAAGTCGCTAGTATCAAGTCGCTAATAGTTTACACTACAACTCGCTAACAAATTCTGAAGCAAGTCGCTAACCTCACCAAGTCGCTAGCCGTAGTGGGGAATCCACTAACTTGTACTATTTGTCGGCTTGTCTCAATAGACAAGTCGCTAGGCTCAAGTCGCTAACAACTAACATTGTAACTCGCTAACCTTTACTGAAGCAAGTCGCTATGATGAAAAATACTACGAGAACCAAGTCGCTAGCAAGAAAAACTTCAAAAACATACTTTTCAATCCAAAACAAGCTCAACCATAGTGATTCAACCTTACCAAATCAAAACCCAAGCACTTACAATGATTCTCAACACAAAAGTACACCCAAAATTCAAACTTTAACACAAGAAATGATCCAAATGATGCAAAAACCACTAAACTTTTTCAAACTCAAAATCCATCTAAAACCACTAGAAATCCAAGTATATGTAAGAGAGATGATCAAACCATGGCTTTTGATACCATTTGTAACATATTGGATTTCACAAACACACTAAACCAAAGATCAAAGAGGCGTATACTATGGTTTTAGAGAGAGAAAGTTAGAGGTTGGGAACTTTAGTGAGAGAAAGAAAAATCTTATTATGAGCTCCAACTGTCTACCTTGGGAGGTAGAGAGTATTTATAGTTCTTACATAAATCGCCACCTACGGGCTGTGGATCAGGTATACAGTGGGTAAAGACCCGTCCGTCCTCCACGGTGTTACTTAACTAAATACTACTAAACATTAACTAATCTATGACTACGAGCTTTCTAACGATTACCTATACTTGAGGTGACCGACTCTTTAATAACTGGATTTACTAAATCCTAACAATTTCCCTAATGGAAATACAAGAAATGAGATTTCTAAAAGATAAACTGACTCATCATCTACAAAAGCTGAAGTTCAGCAACTTTCTCTACATTCATCAAAATTTTCTTTTGAAACCTTCATTGTTAAAGGTCCGTGATGCTAGCCAAGTATGGACTATTTTAGAATTACTTAAGATTTCCTTTCCACACGTATCTACCCATACTATCTTCTATGCAATGGAATGTGAAAAAATAGGTTACAAGTCTTTTATGGCCAGGACTTGCAACTGGATGGTTTGATATCGCCTTTGCTTAGTGGACAATTTCTCAAAAGCTATGGACATATCACGAGTATACCTAATTTAGGTATTTGAAAAATTTATCGAACCTCGGCTAAATATAGTCTAGTCACCTATATTTAACCTAGGGATAGTGGAACATAGTCTGACTAACTATGTTTGACTTAAATTTTTCAAACACTGAGAATAGTTATACAAGTGTTATATTCAGGTTAATTTCCTACTTAAACTCGATAAACCACCAGAATTCATTAAAAAGATCTAGAGACACGATAGTGTCTTACCACTCAGCAAAATCTTAACATCTTATTTATACTACCTAATTTCATTCTTGAAATTTTCATACATGAGATAATCCGAACTACTATCTTGGGATAGTCATCAAATCTTCTCGTCATTTCTTAGAAATACTAGCCTAATTAGGTTTCAAGGATATCATTCCGACATATTCCTTTAAAATTCACTTTTGATTTTAAAACAAACTTGACATCTCTACCTAAGAATAATGGTAAGCGTACGCTACACTCTTCTAATCGTCAACATATCACATCATTATCTGAACCCCATTGAAATTCAATATGTAACACTTCATAATACCACGTTTCTATCAAACACTAGTAGGCATAAACACTATACGATATAGCCTTCATCTCGAAACCACCTAAGACTTGATCAACTTTGGAAATGGTTTGGATAACCACTTGCCACTAGCAAGACTTTCCCTACAACGATAGTTATCACATCATTACAAACCATTTCACATCAACAATATCTTACACCTTTGATTAACAACAGTTACCCTAACAACAACAAAACTATTCTATTTTGAGGCACTACTATATAGACGAATGTGTTAGTTAACCATTTGGTGGACTAAGGTGTTAAGAGATCACCCATGAAACAACTAAGGAAACCACACAAATACAAATTAGGCTCCATGTCGTACACTATCACCAAAAACTCCATGTTAGAAATTAAGGTTTTATTGATAGCCTCTATACAATAAGATATGATTCGTTTTGAGAATCGGGAAAATCCAAACTTGAGGTATATTAGACTCTATAAGATTTTAACAAACCCTTTAAGTGATCAACTTAAGCCACCACCAAAAACATAAAATGGTATATAACACATTCTATGACCAGAAACTTGAGAATACAAAGATTAAAATTAGGCGTATACACCCTCATTTTCTAGACACTTCAATATTGGATAACACACATTGAATTCCGGGACGGAATTCCCATTAAGGTGGTGAGATTGTAACAATTCGCATTTTCAGGATTTCTATTCATTCTCAAATTTTTACTATTCATCTCGAGAAATTACTATTCACTTTCACTATTCATCCCGTAAATTTTTTATTCCACATTCTCGTAAGATAAATTATTTTAGTAATATCCTGAGAGTTCGACAATCGCAAGATCATTTTCGCAAAAGTTATTAAGAAAACATCGTTATAAAGTTTCATTTTGGTCGGTACACCGTTTAAACATCCCGCGCATAACGAAAACAAACTCTGACAATTTTCCCCACATCAGATTAATTTTTAGATCACTCATGATTAATTTGAGAATTTTTAAGATTTATTTTTATGTTACCAAATAAACCCTGCGCTGTACGAAACTAAACTTACGTTTTAAACAATTCTACTTACATCCAGACTTAACGATTCCTGCACTGTGTTTCTAATATGTTTTTGACACTTTTACATTTTTTGGAAAAGTCAAACATATTTTCCTCCTCCTTTGACCATAAAGAAATTAACCTTGTACGTTCTACATTTTTGCTTAAATCGCGTAACTTTTAGACTTCACGTATAACTATTAAGTTATCCCACGTATGATGAAAACCACATTTTATATCTCATATGACTTTTAGACTAATTTTAGTCTACTCTAAATAAATTCACGATCGTTTCCCTGAAATTTCGTTCTTTTCTGATAAACTACGAATTACGCGTTTTTGACCCGTATTTCCAGTTTTAAGCAGCGTTTTTGCACCCAATGAGACTTATCACCCATTTTATATTTTTAGATGGAGTATAATGACGAGTTTAATCATTCCTATAAGTTTCATATTTTTACGATACCCAGTTTTACGTATTATGGCTTAACGGCTTACAGTTAGCGATTAACGGAACCAAAACTCACTCCGTAACCAAGATAATACCAAAACTATCCACCTAAGTCATCTTATCTCTTCATTTCCGACCTTAGGGGGGGGGGAGTCATCATTTTGGTGGCATCATCATGGTTCATTTAGATCATTACATGTGTCCTAACTTAACCATGGTTAATATTTAACCCAATATATGGTTAACCAAACTTACCCTCCTATAAATAGCAAATGAAATACATGCTAAGAACCCTAAAACACTGAATTGGGTCGTTCATATCATCAAACCCTCATATCTTCCATCATTTCATCTATAAACTCCAAGTTTATGCAAAGAAGTTTCAAGTATCAAGTTACTTCATCAAATCTCTAGCAAGATTAAGTGATCTTCTTGAGTTTAAATCCACTCAAGTCACTTAGTACTTCATCACCAACTCTTCAAGTTTTCAAGGGTACCAAGGTGTGGAAAGCTAGCTCAAATCAAAGTCTTAAGTGATCAATCAAAATCCTATCCTTACTAAGTTACTCCTTTCTATAATGAAAGCCAAAAGTTGTAAGCAACTTATCACCACCATCATCTCATCTTATTTATTCATAATCTTAACAATTTCATGCTATATATATAGTTACTATGTTGATTCATGATTTACATATACTCAATCACATGTTTTAATTCACATATTATCGTTAAAGTAACAAACTAGTAAACTAGTCATATTTTATACATTTGAAACCATTAAAATTAGTAACCTATGGACTTTCTACCTTACATACTATGGTAGAGAAGATAAAAAGGTAAACATAGCAACTTGAATCACCCGAAACGGAAAAACGAGTCAAAAGTTATAGGCAAAAGAAGTTAGCGAAACCTAAACGCCAAAACTCCCATATTGAAACTGTTTTGGTTCTGCCATTTTAAAAGTAGTACTTCTGGTCCGAATCATCAAAAAGTTAAAACCCGAAAGTTGTCCGGAACGTCGTTTTCCTTCCGTTTTAAAGAAGCTCGGACCTTGAAAACACATAAACATGCCATTATCTTTCAAAAATAGAAACTGCCCTTTATATGGTCTCACAACTATACTTTTGTCACAACTAAAAGCAAACCAAGAGGCCTAATGGACATAAGCCAAGACCACGGCTACGGCTAAGGTCAAAGTTAAGTCTCAAGACCATGGTAGTCAAGACCAAAGTCACGGCAAGGCCATGGCTAAAGCCTCAAGGCTTGTTTACCCAAGACCGTTAACTAAGGTAATCATATTTATGAAACGACGAGAACTTGTAAAAACATGATAAACTTATTTATATAACAATCTTCACTCAAAACATATATTGTATCTACTAAGTGCTACAATAGTAGGGAACTTCATGTGAGGGGTTTTATTTGAGTAAAACGTATCGACGAGTTGCTGGATTTACGATTTAAAGTGTCCTAGCTCCTCGAACGTTTACTGCATGACCTCTGAATTATGATGGCCCGGACGGTTGTACGATATCTATAAAGTATACACGTTTTCACAACTAGACCATTTCTATAAACGACATACATAAAAACCATGTACTAGATCATGATCAACATAGATACGTATATAGGATGGTTTATGTTTTCCTAAACATTATTCCAAAACTAAGTCGCAACATTCTATTTTAGGTTGCTCGTAGAAGTTCTCACGGCATATCCATCATTCTCATTATACATTTGATATCATTTACTCTGAGGTGAGTTCATAGCCCCACTTTCAATTACTTAATTGTTTTAAAAACCCTTGGGGGAGATACATGCTTTATTTTAAATCGAACACATTGCTTTCAAATTATACTTGAGTATATTAGTTGCACTAAGTACACTATTGCCAATGTCCCTATTATCATGAACCATTAATCACTTGCGAGTGAACGCGAATAATTTGGATAGATCTATCGGGAATGACAAATCCCGTTTGTGTCGACTGGGTAGGCACACAAACGCACTCTATTTGAAGATCCATAGGTTTAATGGCAAATTACCTATTAGGGCATCGGTTACTATTATATGACAACTGTTAACGTTTCGGTATCATGAGCTTAGTGCAATAATAACTGTTTTGTTTTCAAACCATTGGTGTGAATTTATAACTCACACTACAAAAATTATGTGTTCAACTAATTTCCTAAACTCTATGAATTTCACTCAACCTTTGTGTTGACAGTTTTAAGCATGTATTTCAGGTCCATATTGTACGAGGCTGGCACGGAGGAGCACGGATACTCAAGAAGGCTATAAATTTTATTATCATTCGAAAACCCATTTAATGTATTTTGTAAACAATAGAACCAACTGGGACCTCATTTTTGTAAACTCTTATTTTTATATAAATCGAATGATAAATCTTTTAAAACGACTCCATTAGAGTTCATTTTCTGTTGTTATGACTGTTGTGCCATGAAGTAACAGCCAGTTTGAATTCCGCTGCATACCACGAAATTGGGGGTGTTACAAATCACTGGAGTACATACAAACTTCGTGACATGGTATGCAAAGAATCTCCGAAAAGGTGGTAAGGGGTAGGACAATACTTTGGTCATGTATGACGAAGGCAATAGAAATGGTTCCATCATCATTTCAAATAATTCAAACACTTTTATAGAACTGAAAAATGAATACTAGAAAGATTTTTTCATTGATATGATGAAGGAAATCAAAGTTGATTGTGGAGAAAACTTGAGGAATGTTGGTATTGTTAGCCTCGCTCTTTTATAAAGATAATATCACTTACGTGAATTGGACTAGATTCGTAGTAAGTTGCACCCATAAGGACTATTTAAGAAATCATAATAAGAGAGACGCTCATAAAAAAAATATGGAGACATTCTAGATTGAGAATCAAATTATTCCCTCCAAACAGAAAGTGACTTTTTCCTGTGCGAGTAGTGAAGAACTAAACGAGAACCTTTGTTGGTTGTTGACCAATGGAAAGA
Organism: Chrysanthemum seticuspe; assembly: GCA_019973895.1. Taxonomy (NCBI): domain Eukaryota; kingdom Viridiplantae; phylum Streptophyta; class Magnoliopsida; order Asterales; family Asteraceae; genus Chrysanthemum; species Chrysanthemum seticuspe. Next base: position 210,637,232 of record BPTQ01000008.1, on the reverse strand, counting down.
AATGGGATTGTGTCAACTTCGTTCCTTCATATTTCTATTTTTTTTATTTTATATTGTGTAACCCAAAGCGCATTCCTTTAAGAATGTATCTGGTTCCATTTTTCTTTCGTTAGTTAAGCCACCTTTTTCTAAAAGGGATTGTAGTAATTCTGTTTTTATACTCTTTAAAATGGCGCTCTCATATTGAGAAACTCTGTGTAGTGGCATTTAAACGGGGCAAAGTAATAGTCGGATGAGCCTATAAATACCCCTCATGACACTCCATGAGGGGTGGGGTTAAGCATTAGGCTTGTATTATTGTTTTCTTATCAATGTTATTCATAATCGAGTCATTGATTGAAGGGGAAAGTTAATATTCAAAATTTATGATTATCCGTCAAGCTGCTTCATCTTATTGATCTCTATCCCGACTTTCATACATGATGGGGTATCAATCTTGCATGTTGTCCAATTAGATCTTATGAGCTGATTATATGTTATTTAGGATCTTGATTGCTATCTGCTAATTTTTTCCTAGATATTCATGTAATTATGGTCATTCATTATCCTGACTTGCTTTCCTGTGTAGCTATTGTATCTCTAAATGTTCATGTAATGGGTTGTAAGGTTCAAACTAAAAAAGATCATAAAAAATGGACACCATTAAGAAAGTAAAGGGACTTATTGGACAATGCATGATAAAGTGTGAAGATGAGTGTGCAATTTAGTAAAATGAGGGATCTAATAGGACATATGATAATATTTATTAATTAAATGTGAGTGCGATTTGTCAAAACAAAAAGGTCATCAATGCGATTTGTCTAAGTAAAGAAAGAATAATGCGTTTTGATAAAGAGAAGGACTGTTTGTGTCATTTTCTGAAATTTGTGAGATTTGGTATAAATCTGGGTGCGGTTTGTCCAGTCAAACGTTTCAAATTCTCAGTCAAACATACACACACATTTTCTCTCCACTCATCGCTACGATTTGATAATTGCTTATCTCCATTCTAGGTATAAGTTGAAACAATGGTTCGTCTCACTATTATAACATCTAGTATTTGATCATATATCTAATTAATGGTCTCAATTGCAGTATCTGAGTGCATTTCATTGGATTTCCCTCGTTCGCGCTTTAGGTTTTTCCTAAATTTTAATATGTATTGCTGGGTTTAGATGTTAAGATATTTGAATGCACTTACTGTTGATAATACCTATAACCCTATGAATCTCTTGCCCTCTCAATCTTAAGTTTAGCGTAATTATTCTTGAGTGCGGTTTGTGCACCATTGTGGTGTTTGTTGATGTGATAGGTTGAACTGATTTGGGTTTGATTGGGTATGTTTTGGTCACTACTTAGTTTAGGTGTGATGCCTTGAATCTGTCCCATGATTTGTCAATTAGGTTAATGATTAAGTTTTTGGGTTAGTTTGAAAGCATTTGAATGTGCTTTGTGTGAACTATTCTAGATTGCGTTTTGAATTGATAAGTGTTCTTGACTTGCAAATTGATGATTGAATTGTTCTTGAATGTGTTTTGAAAATCTGTTCTTGGTTGCGATTTGTGCTAGACTTTGTTCTTGAATACATTTTGGGAGAAATTATGCTTAGATGCATTTTGGATTGATATGCCTGGGTGCGATTTGATCTTTTATACTTGATTGCGTTTTGATAAATCTGATATTCATAGTTACGATTTGAGTATAATTCTTGGTTGCGATTTGATCAAAAATATGTGCTTTGTGCGATCTGGTATAATGCGTCTTGTGGTTAATCCCACAGACTGCGTTTTGAACTTTATGCGGTTTGTCTCAAATACACAGGTTTTGTGATTTGATAAATAAATATTATTTTATTTGAAAATGTAGGACCCACCATGCCCATATCTTATCACTGCGACTTGTCATTTTAAGTTGCGATTTGTGTCGATGCATTTTGTTATGTTTATGCATTTTGACCTAGTGCATTTTAACCCAATGCGTCTTGACTTTATGCGTTTTGACTTAATGCATTTTGATGCACTGCGGTTTGACATGATGCATCCTGATAAGACTGCGATTATCCTGTGCGACTTGTCATATGCGACTTGTGTGCTATGCAATTTTTCCCTATGCGGTTTGATAAGTGATATCTCAATAGCTGCGACTTGTTCATACCATCTAGTTGTTTAGTTGCATTTTGTCCCCTAAGGTTGTGTCATGTGTTTTGTCCCATATACCTATGTATGTTGAAAATTAACCCCCTGAGTCTTATCACATTTGACTTGATCATCAAAAATTGAAAAAACATAGTTTTGTATATCTAGTAATGATGATCAATGTGACATAGTCCCGGGAGTGTCCCATATCTTGCCAAGTGCTTGTTGTTCTAAGACTATGTCTTAGGATTTGCAATGCTTTAGTGTTTGATATCATAGGATACTATTGTATAATCTATTATTCACATCTATCATAACAATTCTGCAAATAACTTTCTTTATGAATGTGATTAATACAGAAACTATGGCTGATATCAATGCACTGGTTAACCAAGCCACTACAGCCCCACCTAGCACACGTACAGATGATCAAATTCTTCCTCGCGATGTCTGGGTGGCGATTGGGAGAAGCAACTGCTTTATTGACATGGAAAAAAACCAACCCAACCCTACCTACAAAATGGTTGTGGACATACTGAAGAACACTAATTTCTTTGGTGCTCTGACGTTACGATCCACAATCCCATCGATCTACACTCAACAATTTTGGGATACGGTCAAGTGGGACAAGATCACTGCAGTATACAGCTGTCAACTTGATGACAAATGGTATGAACTTACTATGGACACACTCCGGGAAGCTCTTCAAATCACACCAGTAGACCCAACTCAACCATTCACTTCTCCACCAACCACTGAAGAATTAATTGAGTTTGTCACTGAATTGAGATATCCGCATGTCATCAACAAGATCTCTGCAGTTATTACCAATGAAATGTTTCAACCATGGAGGGCGATCGTTACTATTCTCAATCTATACCTCACAGGTAAAACATCTGGATTTGAAAGAGTAAGAGCCCCGATTATGCAAATCTTGTGGGGAGTGGTGAATCAAGCAAACATTGATTATGCTGAACGAATCTGGGAGAAGTTCACCTTATCGATTAACACTTTCATTACTGACAAGCAAAAGGCATCACAAAATATCAAAGGAAATAAATATGTGTACAAACGAGTGATCCCCAACATCAGGTTTTCTAAGCTCATAATCAAGCATCTTCAGCAAAAACATCAGTTCAATCCAAAGAGCGATTTTGCTCTTCATCTTGCCGACTCAGGTCACATTCTTGGTAATCTGAAGTTCGTTGCTAAGGGTTCTACTCAGGAAATCTTTGGCAAGGCAATTCCTGACGCACTCATCACGGACGAGATTTTCAACGCAAAGTATTTACAAGATTATCTGAATAAATCAACCAAGACTGAAACCGGTGACTTACCCAATCCAACACCAACAAAATCAACCAAAACATCATCCAAGTCATCCTATGCCGACCTCCCCAAGAAAGGTCAAGATAAATCTACAGCTGCAGATCCTTCCACACAAAGCAAGAAGAAGAGAAAGGGAGGAGCAGGCAAGGGAAGAGGGTCCAAGAAACAAAGAACCAAAAAGGCTCTTAAGGATATTGATGATGTTGAGCTTCAAAAGGGCATTGATGCCAGTCTGAAGGAGCAAGAGGAGTCGGCGACACGACCAAGGAAGGGTGTAATATTTAGTGAACAAGAATCTGACCCACGTCAGGGTAAAGGAAAAGGAAAAGAAGTGGAAGATGTTGTGCAGGTTTCTGAAACATTATTGACGATTTCTTCTCCAGCTCCAAAGACCACCACCAAATACGTGCTCCAGAAACGAAGTATTGAATCATCATTTGCACAGGAGCCAAGTGGAGCAGAAGGAAAACATTCTACAACTCCTGAACTCAATCTCGACTCTAGTGACACTAAGTCTGCGAATCAGGACTGTGAGGGTGGAAATGTTGATATGACTGATTGAGAGGTGCAGACGAAGACCATTACGGAAACCACTATCACTAAGAAGTCTGAATTAGAGGTTAAGGAAACAGAGACAGGTGTTCAAGGTAGTGGGCTAGCAGGAGATGAATTTGTTCAAGAAGCGTATCCGAATCTCCAGGAATCTCTCAAATAAAGAGCTGATGATCACGTGCTCCTGGATGAACCAAACAATTCATTTGAAACCTTACTTTTGCTGAAAAACCGTGAGATTGATTTCTCCTATGGTGACCAATTCCTTGTTGATAAGTTATCTGATACTGAAGTAGATAAATCTAAAGAAAAAAAGGAAGTTGTATCCATGTTTTCTGTCACCATTCAACAAGATACTTCGACCATTCCACCAATGTCGGTTCCAACACCAACTTCCTTAGTAACCGCACCATCAACCGCACTTCCACCACCCATGACAACCGAAGCTACAACAACAACCGTCTCAACAACCATCATTGATACAAGTGATACTACAACCCCACCACCATCACCACCTGCAAGTAAAACCGTCGAGCAACAACTGGACGATGCTCTGAAGCGTCTTGATTCCTTGGAGAAGCAAAACTATAGAAAAGGTTAAACATCATGATCTGCGATTGTCAAAGCTAGAACGACTCAAATTCGACTATGAAGTGGTCAATGGAATATAAGCAGAAGTCAAAGAAGCAGTTGAATGGGCTTGATGAGTGTCTAAATACTCATCATTTTTATACTGTTAAAATGCCAAAAACATCTGAAAACACTCAGAAATGCTTCAAAATGATAAAAATATCACAAACAAGTGTTTTATATGTTTTAAATGCAAAAACATCAAAATCTGGTAAAAAACGTATTAAGTTTGCATAATTGGCAGTTTTAGTCCCCCAAGTTTGAAAATATGTCAAAAATAGTCCCTGGTAATTCAAAAACTTGCAAAATATCATTTTAGGTCCATAAGATTCAAAAGTTGTCAAAACAAACCCTTTAAAGTTCAAAAATCACAAATTGACAACTTTAGTCCCTGAACTTTGGAAAAATGTCAAAAATAGTCCTTAAGGTTTTAAAAAATGAAATTGATCAAAAATAAACCTTGTTCTATTCATATTTGACATAAATGGTCCTTATGATAAACTTTTGAGAAAATTACATAATTGGTCCCTCAAGTTTCAAACTTGACAATTTTGGTCCCTAGATTTGTAAAAATGGAAATTTTCAACTATGGTCCTTGTTCTATTATCACTTGGCAGGTTTAGTCCTTATGAGAACTTTGGAACATGTTCAAGATCAGCCCTTAACTTTGGCTAAATTGCAAAGTTAGTCCTTGTTAGTTTCTATACCAAACGGACCCTATTATTTACTAAGTCCAAATCCAAAGCCCAAATACTAACCCGGCCCAGATTTTAAATTCGAATAATACCGCGGTCACTGTAGACTGTCTCTCCCAAACCTGTTTCACCAAAACCAGTGGTTTTTAACCACTGGTTTTCTCCTTTACACCTCACAACTCCACTTGATTACTCTTCCCCTTCCACCTCCACACAAATCCAACTCCAATTAATGCAGAAAACCCACTCTATTGAAAATTGGCGCCAAAATCACCAAGTGGCATATCTGATTATCTGGATGATTTCAATGGTCAGGATTTGGTGGGATATCTTCAGAGGTCGACAAGGAAGATATTTGAAGTCAATAAATAGAAGGTGGAACCAATGTAATTAGAAATCTAGTGTAATTTTAATTTTCATTGTCGTTTTAACTTATTTCTTAATTCCAGTGCATTTTAAAGCTTTTAAATCTTGTATTTCATGTTATCAGTGTAATATAAACCTTTTGATATCATCAATTTCACTTTTCAAGTATTATTTCAAGTTATGCAATTTTCTCATTATTCAAGAAATCTCAATCTGTTAAAATGATGTTAGAAATTGTTATTTTGGACTGAGAATCACACATAAGCTCCTTATAAAGCTTATGCAAGCTTTTAGATACTTTTAAAAGCAGGTTATAAGAAAAAGTCAAAAATTCACAAAAATACCACTTAATTAGTTAAAAAATAAAAAATCATGGTACAAGGTTCAAAAATACTGGAGCAGGATGTATAATGGATGGTCTTGGGTATAGTGCTTATTGGTAAGCTATAGGAGTTGTTACTTGGTCCTAGTTCTCAGTTTGTGAACTCAAAGCCATTAGTAAGCTTTTGCTTATTTCTTGCATTTTACTGTTTTAATCAGTCATTAGTTGTAATCTTTGTTTTTTATTGTTCACCAGCTCTAGTTAAGTATATTTAAGCTTTAAAATCAGTGGCTTGTTCTTTTAAATTGATAGTTACTTTAAAACTTATTTAAACAGTTAAATTAGAATAATTGGTATTTCTTAGTTTTAAGTTGTTAATAATGTTGTTTTATGATTATTCAGTCTTCATATATGATAATATAAGCTCTGTAATGATTTGCATGGTCTGAGCCTGAGTTATTCTTTGAAAAAGCTCAAATCAGTCATTTGAAGGAGTGTTTGGTTTGTGTAGTTTGACTGTGCAAAAGATTGTGCAGACTTGTGTTTTTGATTGTTACATGTCATACTAGTCCTTAAGAACTCAGTTCAAGCAAGAAAACCAGACCTTGTTTTATTAAAAGTCAAAAACATCTTTAATCTCATTTGGTTATTCAACTGTTGGAATTTTTGACTGCATAATCATTCAAACTGGTTTGAAAGTTGTTCACCTAGCTTAATCTCATCTTATTCTAGCTTAATATATCATAGTCAGTCCTTAGAATTGATTTAAATCTCAATATAGTCAACTTAGTTATTTTCTTAAAAAGTCAAATGTGCCCTGTGCACAGGATTTTTAACCATTTTCATTAGCTTCTAAAAAGCTTATTAGTTGACCAATATCTGTGATTTGTGTTTCTTTGGATAGCCAAGCTGGTCCTTTTTAGGTTCCAAGTTAAAAATATCAATTTGGAGCTTATTTACCAGGGCTGCATTAGCTTATCATTTTGACCCATTTTACTCAGCATACACTGAGTCTCAATTCAGTGTTTTATCAGGTTTTGAAATAGCTTCTCCCAAGCTCATAAGAGCTTATTAAGGTCTGCTTTTTGGTATACTTGGTCTCAACCAGGTCTTAAACAAGTTCTAATAATTGTTTTTCAGTTTTAGCCTATTGAGTGAACTGTGCATCAGCTTAAAGTAGCATACCAATTTCTGTTTTGCTTATTCAAGCTCAAACTTCAAATCTGTGTTAAACTTGTAATCAGAGGTTCTAGCTTGTTGTTTTTGGTTGCAATTGAGTCATTTTAGCTTAATATAGCTTCCTTATCAGTTTGGTGGTCTTTGGTTAACATTTGGCTGTTTCAAGTGCTTATTAATAAGCAGTTTACATAGCAGTAGCTTATTTCTCCAAACAAGACCATGTTTTTCTATTTTTCATAGATTCAGTATATTAAAATAGACTTTTCCTGAAATTTTCATTATTTTTCATAACTGTTTGCTATTTTTCTTAATTTAAATTAGTTTTTAGGTATTTTTAAATAGCTTTTAATACTAAAAAATTATAAAAAGTCCAAAAAAATGATTTTTCAATTTTCTTAGGTTAAGATAAATATAAAAGTAATAAAAAGTATTTTTCCATAATTTTCTTAGTTTAAAAAGTATTTTTTAGCATTTTTATTAGTTTTAAATAGTTTTAAATTAATAATAAATACATATAAAGTCTAAAAAATATATTTTTAGTTTTAAAATAAGTTTTATTATATTTTAGACTTTTCCAAGTTATAATTTCATTTTTCTAGGTTAATTTTGTATTTTCTTGTATTTTAGTACAATTTAAATACTTAATAAATAGTTTTTAATTAATAATAATTAAATAAATAGTTGTAAAAATAATTTTCTTTTTCTAATAATTTTCTTTTATTATTAGGATTGTTAAAACATCATTTTCATATTTATAGGTCTTTTATTTCTTTAAAACTCACTTTTTATATTGTACGTAGACGTAAGTTTATTTTAAACGTAAGTTTTAAGTTGTAGTTTTTAAACGTTCATCACCTTTAAAAATAGTGATAGCGTTTATTTAATAGATTTTAACTTTTTAATCTTTTTAATTTGCATTTAAGTCGCTTTTATTTGTTAATCTTTTCTTTTAGTATAATTTTCCGTCGAAAACCTTACTGATTGCTATCCTTAGTGATCATTCTACCATCTGATTAAGTGTTTTAACACCAATTCATCCTCCGTGGGACTTAACGACCCAGGAATTCCCTATATTCCTCTGATCTTAATTGCATTTGCGTCTGAGCTGTTTTAAGTCTATTTGACTTGACTGTTTGGAGCAGATCCAAATTTTGGCGCCGCTGCCGGGGAGGCTGTAAGCGTGTTTCTAGCATTATCAGACCCGTACTTGCACATATACCACAGTTTGTAAAAAGTTTTTTGTAAAGTTAATATAAACCAAAAAGTTCATTAACGCTTTTCCTAAAGTGTTAAAAACCCAAAAACAATATAAAACAACAAAACAATCGTAACGTTTTCTGTATTGTGTTTCTTTTAAGGTGATTCTTAAAGAGATACGATTTGGTTAAACGAGACGATACCAAAAATATTTTCCAAAAGTTTTTAAACCCCATCAGCACAAATCATACCTACGTCTTTTCAGTGGTACTTAATATACATAAAAATCAACCACCGCAAATCAAGGCAGTGCACTACCTAACTGGGGGTGCGACCATAATAAGTTCCCGAACATCAGATTTAAAACTTGCCTTTGTGTCACTTGTGATTTGGTGTACCTTTTTCAAAGAAGCCATTTCATTTGTGATTATTGGTTAAGTTCACTTGTGTTTTGCCTCATTTGTTTTGGAAATTGATTTTTATACTTAGTGCATGCGCACTCGTTCTTCCAGTTCTACAAGTCCACTTTCCGAACTTGGAAACATTCCTCGTAAACGTAGAGGACGTTCAGCTCCTTCAGCCGTGACTGAGGAACGTCTACCACCACCACCACCTGTCGAAATGGCAGAAGACAAACCTATGAATGAGCTTCTCCAAGCACCCATTGAGGGTTACGGAGATGCCATTGTTGTCCCAGCCATTGTGGCTGATACCTTCGAGCTCAAGACCGGGTTGCTTAATCTAGTAACCCAAAGCCAATTCTACGGTTTTGAGCGGGATGATCCTCATGCACACATTCGATGGTTCAATAAGATAGCATCTACCATCAAGTACAAGAATGTCCCATCCGAAGCTATCAAGCTTCTTCTGTTCCCATTTTCTCTAGAGGGACAAGCCCGGAATTGGCTTGAGAAACAACCCCCTCGTTCTATAGAGACATGGGAAGACCTAGTTACAAAGTTTGTGAACGAGTTCTATCCTCCATCTCGAACCACAAGTCTTAAGAATGAGATAATGAAATTTTCTCAGAGATTTGATGAATCATTTGGAGAGGCATGGGATCGTTACAAAGAATTGCTCCGCAAGTGTCCACATCATGGTTTTACCGAGTTAATGCAAATGGATACTTTCTATAATGGTCTGAGACCAGCTGACCAAGACTCTCTGAATGCCTCCGCGGGAGGTAATTTCCTTAGCAAAACCACCAAAGAAGCCTTACAAATAATTGAAAACAAGTCCCAGGTCCGTTCTTTCCGCACTAAGACATATCAGAATCAGTCTAATGCCGGACCTTCTACTTCATCTCCTGTGAGTACATCTAGCACCGATGCTAAGATTGATAAACTCACAGATGCTGTTCAGGCTTTGGTTCTTGCTAACCAAAAGAAAGTCACCTTCACTCAGACACCAACACATGGTGAAGTGAAGAAAGTTGAAGTTTGTGTCACTTGTGGTGGTCCTCATGCATACTACAACTGTACTGCCACTGATGGTAGTCCGTTTGAAGCAAATGCTATAGCCGGTACTTCAAATCAAGGAGGTAATCAATACCGTCCTCAGAATGAACCAAACTACCGTGCTAGCAATTATCAGGCACCACCCGGTTTTAACCAGAATCTTAACAGGAATCAGAATCAACCTAGAATGAACCAAGGTTATCAAAACCAAGGTAATTTCTATCCTGGACCCAATCAAGGTTTCCAACAACAAGGGAACCTTCATCAAAACAATTTCAATCGAGGGAATCAATTTCATGGGAATGTGAATCCTAATCAAGGGAATTTTCAACAACAAGGTCATAATCAAAACATCCGACCTCAAAATTTCCCTCCTAATCCACCTCCCATCATTACTCCTCCAGGACCATCATCTGATGAGTTACTGAAGCAGTTTATGAAATCCCAAGATGAGATGAACAGATTGTTGGTCAGTCAGATCGCTGATCTGAAGAAGTCTTTAAATGATCGACCCTCGAGCTCAGGTACTTTACCGAGCAACACGATCGCTAACCCGAGGGGCGATGCTAAGGCGATCACGACCAGAAGTGGTGTTTCATACAATGGACCCGCTGTTCCTACTACCTCTTCTTCTTCTCTCCCGAAGGTAGTGGAGAGTGAACCGAGGACTCACAATGGACCTACGACTCCAATGCCCCCTCCTCCTGTGGCAATGAGTCAAGTTACCAAGGAAACAACGGACAAAGTGCATTATTCAAGTCCAAGTAATACCGCACAAGTCCCACCTTCGGTAGTCCATCCTCAAGTTGTCCAGAAACCCAAGTCTAATCCAGGAGTTGTTTTTGAACCACCTGTAGCTCCCATTGAAAATATCAAATCCAAATCTTCTATTCCATATCCATCACGTTTGAATGAGCAAAAGCTCCGCGAGAAAGCTAGTCATCAAATGGATAAATTTTTCCAAATTTTCCAAGAGTTACATTTTGACATAAGCTTTGCGGATGCTATCATGCTGATGCCCAAATTTGCATCGACTCTCAAACACATGTTAAGCAATAAGGAAAAGCTGTTTGAAATGGCTAAGACTCCTCTTAACGAGAACTGCTCTGCAGTTATTCTAAAGAAGCTTCCAGAAAAGCTTGGAGATCCTGGGAAATTTCTCTTACCTTGTGTATTCCCAGGAATGGTTGAATGCTTTGCCCTAGCAGATCTTGGTGCAAGCATCAACCTGATGCCTTATTCAGTGTGGAAGAAATTATCTCTTCCTGAACTCACTCCTACATGCATGACTCTCGAGCTTGCAGATCGTACAATATCCCGTCCTCTTGGCATTGCCGAGGACGTATTTGTGAAAGTAGGAAAGTTCCATTTTCCAGCTGACTTCGTGGTTGTTGATTTTGATGCCGATCATCGGGTTCCTCTCATTGTTGGTCGAGGATTCCTGAGAACGGGCCGTGCTCTCATAGATGTATTTGAGCAAGAAATCACATTACGTGTTGGTAATGAAGCTGTCACTTTTAACCTTGATCAGACTTCGAGGTACTCCGCAAACTATGATTCTGAGTCGGTTAACCGAATAGATATCATTGATGTTGCTTCTGAAGAGTACTCGCAAGAAGTTCTTGGTTATGATCATAATTCTTCGAGTGATAATATCACTCATTCATCTCAACCTATCATCGCCAATTCTACTCCTTCTATCACCCCATTTGAGGAAAGTGACTTCATCTTAGAAGAGATTGAAGCATACTTATCCAGTGATTCTGTACCATGGGAAATTGATCACGCTCCAATTGACATTGAGGGAGATATACTTCTCATTGAGAAGTTGCTTAATGATGATCCATCATCCACCCCTCACTCTAGTGATTCAATTCCTGATGAGATTAATCAAAATGAGATTAATCTGGAGGGAGATATTCTTCTTGAGAAATTGTTAAATCATGACATTTCTTCTCCTCTCCCTTCCATCAAACTTCATAACAAGGAAGTCAAGTCAGTTGAGAAAACTGAAGAATTTCCTGAGGTTGAGCTTAAGGACTTACCACCTCATCTCGAGTATGCATTTCTTGAAGGTGATGATAAATTACCAGTCATTATTGCTAGAGATTTGAGTAAAGATGAAAAAGCTGCTCTCATTAAAATCTTGAAGTCACACAAGCAAGCAATCGCTTGGAAACTCTCCGACATCAAAGGCATAAACCCTGAATTTTGTACTCACAAAATTTTGATGGAGGATGACTTTAAGCCAGCAGTTCAACATCAGAGAAGAGTAAATCCAAAAATCCATGATGTTATCAAACAGGAGGTTATCAAACTTCTTGATGCAGGATTGATTTACCCAATCTCAGATAGTCCTTGGGTTAGCCCAATTCATTGTGTCCCGAAAAAGGGTGGCATAACTGTTGTCACAAATGAAGATAACGAGTTAATTCCAACTCGATTGGTAACGGGATGGCGTGTGTGCATTGACTATCGTAAGTTGAATGACGCCACTCGTAAAGACCATTTTCCTCTACCCTTTATGGACCAAATGCTTGAGAGATTAGCAGGGAATGAATACTATTGTTTCCTTGATGGTTTCTCGGGGTACTTTCAGATTCCCATTGATCCAAAGGATCAAGATAAAACCACATTCACCTGCCCATACGGAACTTTTGCCTATAGACGTATGCCTTTTGGCTTATGTAATGCTCCTGGCACGTTCCAACGTTGTATGATGGCCATTTTCCACGACATGATCGGGGAAACAATGGAGGTGTTTATGGATGACTTCTCGGTCATTGGGGATTCGTTTCAAACTTGTCTCTCCCATTTAGATAAAATGCTTCAAAGGTGTAAAGACACCAATCTCTGTCTAAACTGGGAGAAAAGTCACTTTATGGTCAAAGAAGGCATAGTCCTTGGCCATAAGATTTCTAAGAACGGGATTGAGGTAGATAGAGCAAAAGTCGATGTTATTGCTAAATTACCTCATCCTACTACCGTCAAAGGTATTAGGAGTTTTTTAGGTCATGCCGGTTTCTATCGTAGATTCATTCAAGATTTTTCCAAAATCTCCCGGCCAATGACCCATCTTCTTGAAAAGGATGCTCCTTTTATCTTTTCACCTGAGTGCATTGTAGCTTTTGAAACATTGAAGAAAAAGCTTACAGAAGCACCCATTCTCGTTGCTCCCGACTGGGATTTACCTTTTGAGCTAATGTGCGATGCAAGTGATTTTGCTATCGGCACAGTCTTAGGGCAACGAAGAAATAAGCATTTTCAGCCAATTCACTACGCAAGTAAGACTATGACTGAAGCTCAAACTCATTACACCACCACAGAAAAAGAGCTATTAGCCGTGGTGTATGCTTTTGAAAAGTTTCGGCCATACTTAATCTTGACCAAATGTGTAGTGTATACGGATCACTCGGCTCTTAAATACCTCTTTGCAAAACAAGATGCAAAGCCGAGATTGCTTCGTTGGGTTCTCCTCCTCCAAGAATTTGATATCATCATACGTGATAAAAAAGGAGCTGAGAACCTGGCTGCTGATCATCTGTCCAGATTAGAAAACCCTCACCAAGATGTTTTCGAGAAAAAGGATATAAATGAAACATTTCCTCTCGAGACACTCAATGCGGTTTCTTTTCGTGGAAACTCTTCTACCCCATGGTTTGCGGACTTTGCAAATTACCATGCGGGTAACTTCATCGTGAAAGGGATGTCGACCCAGCAGAAGAACAAATTCTTCAAGGATGTTAAACACTATTTCTGGGACGACCCTTTCTTATTCAAAATCTGTGCGGATCAAGTCATCCGACGGTGTGTTTATGGACAAGAAGCTCTTGACATTCTCAAAGCTTGCCATGCTGGATCCACCGGGGGCCATCATAGTCCAAACTACACCGCCAAAAAGGTGTTTGATTCCGGGTTCTATTGGCCCACAATCTATAAAGATGCCCACGAATTTGTCAAAGCTTGTGATGCTTGTCAGCGTCATGGAAACATATCTCAAAGGAATGAAATGCCACAAAATGCCATTCAAGTTTGTGAGATATTTGACATCTGGGGTATTGATTTTATGGGGCCATTCCCATCTTCTCGTGGTAACAAATACATACTCGTGGCTGTTGATTATTTGTCGAAATGGGTTGAAGCGAAAGCTTTACCTACAAATGATGCCCGAGTAGTTGTGAAATTTTTGAAAGCTCTCTTTGCCAGATTTGGAACTCCTCGTGCAATAATCAGTGATCGTGGTACACATTTTTGTAATGACCAATTTGATCGTGTCATGCAAAAGTATGGTGTTACCCACCGTCTATCTACTGCATACCACCCCCAAACAAGTGGGCAGGTGGAAGTTTCAAATCGTGGTATTAAAAGAATACTTGAAAGGACAGTAGGTGAAAATCGTGCATCCTGGACGGATAAACTGGATGACGCACTCTGGGCTTTTCGTACAGCTTACAAAACACCAATTGGGTGTACTCCATATAAGCTAGTGTATGGAAAAGCATGTCATCTTCCGATTGAACTAGAGCACAAGGCTTACTGGGCCTTAAAGCATGCAAACTTCGATATACAGACAGCCGGTGATCACAGAAAAGTTCAAATGAATGAACTAAATGAACTTCGTGATCAAGCTTATGAGAACTCTTTGATCTACAAGCATAAGACGAAGAAGATTCATGACTCTAAAATCAAAAACCGCGTTTTCAACGTTGGTGATCGAGTCCTTCTTTTCAACTCTAGATTAAAGATTTTCTCGGGAAAGCTTAAGTCCCGCTGGTCTGGTCCATTTACCATTGCTAAGGTTTATCCTTATGGCACCATTGAGTTATCTCAGCCTGATGGTCCCAATTTTAAAGTAAATGGTCATCGATTAAAGCATTACTTTGGAGAGGACATTCCCCCTGTGGTTGTCCCGGATCTACAAACATTCCCCATGAACCAATAAATGCGGGGATCGAGTCAAGCTAATGACTCGGGAATCAAAAACATTAGCACACACAATATGGGTTTTCACCCATGTTTCTGTTTTCTTATCCCCTTTCTATCACCCTAGTGTGGGGGAGTCTACCCACACTGTTGTATATTCTCAATCAAAAAAAAAAAAAAAAAAAAAAAAAAAAAAAAAAAAAAAAATGTGTACATATCAAAAACAAAATAATGGCCGTAGTATTTCCCTTTTATGTTCTTTGTTTCGGCATAACCGCCGGTACTTTGAATATTGAGGGCAATATTCATTTCTTAGTGTGGGGGGGAATTCTCACGAATTTCATGTAATTATTTCACCCAATTCCCCCGTTTTTGGCCAAAAATTTTTTTTTTTGGAGTAAGTGTTTTTCACTTACTCAGCAATTGGTAATCAGTCCGCCATGTCTAACCCACATAAGGATTGGCTAATCCAGGAGCAAACGGCTCTTGGTAAAGATATCTCAAATCCGTTTATGGCTTGCAATTTGCCTAAAATTGTATGGTGTTCAGCTCTCCATATCTTTAAACTAGTGAAAAGTTGGCTAGCCCGCAAGATTATGGCTTGTGGTAAAGGCAGTTGAAAAACCATAATTGGTAATCAGCTCACCAAAGATAATATTGATAATTTATCTAAGAGTTGGCTAGTCCAGAAGGGTACGGCTTCTGGTAAAGACAAATCAAATCCGTTGACAGCTTATGATTTGCTCAAAATCATTTGGTTATCGTTGTGCCAAAGTTCTTACTTGAACTAAAACAATTGGCTACTCCAGAAGTAATGGCTTTTGGTAAAGAGATTAAAATCCATTATGTTTTCTCAAATCATTGCTAGGGACTAGCAATATCTTAGTGTGGGGGATTGATGAGTGTCTAAATACTCATCATTTGTATACTGTTAAAATGCCAAAAACATCTGAAAACACTCAGAAATGCTTCAAAATGATAAAAATATCACAAACAAGTGTTTTATATGTTTTAAATGCAAAAACATCAAAATCTGGTAAAAAACGTATTAAGTTTGCATAATTGGCAGTTTTAGTCCCCCAAGTTTGAAAATATGTCAAAAATAGTCCCTGGTAATTCAAAAACTTGCAAAATATCATTTTAGGTCCATAAGATTCAAAAGTTGTCAAAACAAACCCTTTAAAGTTCAAAAATCACAAATTGACAACTTTAGTCCCTGAACTTTGGAAAAATGTCAAAAATAGTCCTTAAGGTTTTAAAAAATGAAATTGATCAAAAATAAACCTTGTTCTATTCATATTTGACATAAATGGTCCTTATGATAAACTTTTGAGAAAATTACATAATTGGTCCCTCAAGTTTCAAACTTGACAATTTTGGTCCCTAGATTTGTAAAAATGGAAATTTTCAACTATGGTCCTTGTTCTATTATCACTTGGCAGGTTTAGTCCTTATGAGAACTTTGGAACATGTTCAAGATCAGCCCTTAACTTTGGCTAAATTGCAAAGTTAGTCCTTGTTAGTTTCTATACCAAACGGACCCTATTATTTACTAAGTCCAAATCCAAAGCCCAAATACTAACCCGGCCCAGATTTTAAATTCGAATAATACCGCGGTCACTGTAGACTGTCTCTCCCAAACCTGTTTCACCAAAACCAGTGGTTTTTAACCACTGGTTTTCTCCTTTACACCTCACAACTCCACTTGATTACTCTTCCCCTTCCACCTCCACACAAATCCAACTCCAATTAATGCAGAAAACCCACTCTATTGAAAATTGGCGCCAAAATCACCAAGTGGCATATCTGATTATCTGGATGATTTCAATGGTCAGGATTTGGTGGGATATCTTCAGAGGTCGACAAGGAAGATATTTGAAGTCAATAAATAGAAGGTGGAACCAATGTAATTAGAAATCTAGTGTAATTTTAATTTTCATTGTCGTTTTAACTTATTTCTTAATTCCAGTGCATTTTAAAGCTTTTAAATCTTGTATTTCATGTTATCAGTGTAATATAAACCTTTTGATATCATCAATTTCACTTTTCAAGTATTATTTCAAGTTATGCAATTTTCTCATTATTCAAGAAATCTCAATCTGTTAAAATGATGTTAGAAATTGTTATTTTGGACTGAGAATCACACATAAGCTCCTTATAAAGCTTATGCAAGCTTTTAGATACTTTTAAAAGCAGGTTATAAGAAAAAGTCAAAAATTCACAAAAATACCACTTAATTAGTTAAAAAATAAAAAATCATGGTACAAGGTTCAAAAATACTGGAGCAGGATGTATAATGGATGGTCTTGGGTATAGTGCTTATTGGTAAGCTATAGGAGTTGTTACTTGGTCCTAGTTCTCAGTTTGTGAACTCAAAGCCATTTGTAAGCTTTTGCTTATTTCTTGCATTTTACTGTTTTAATCAGTCATTAGTTGTAATCTTTGTTTTTTATTGTTCACCAGCTCTAGTTAAGTATATTTAAGCTTTAAAATCAGTGGCTTGTTCTTTTAAATTGATAGTTACTTTAAAACTTATTTAAACAGTTAAATTAGAATAATTGGTATTTCTTAGTTTTAAGTTGTTAATAATGTTGTTTTATGATTATTCAGTCTTCATATATGATAATATAAGCTCTGTAATGATTTGCATGGTCTGAGCCTGAGTTATTCTTTGAAAAAGCTCAAATCAGTCATTTGAAGGAGTGTTTGGTTTGTGTAGTTTGACTGTGCAAAAGATTGTGCAGACTTGTGTTTTTGATTGTTACATGTCATACTAGTCCTTAAGAACTCAGTTCAAGCAAGAAAACCATACCTTGTTTTATTAAAAGTCAAAAACATCTTTAATCTCATTTGGTTATTCAACTGTTGGAATTTTTGACTGCATAATCATTCAAACTGGTTTGAAAGTTGTTCACCTAGCTTAATCTCATCTTATTCTAGCTTAATATATCATAGTCAGTCCTTAGAATTGATTTAAATCTCAATATAGTCAACTTAGTTATTTTCTTAAAAAGTCAAATGTGCCCTGTGCACAGGATTTTTAACCATTTTCATTAGCTTCTAAAAAGCTTATTAGTTGACCAATATCTGTGATTTGTGTTTCTTTGGATAGCCAAGCTGGTCCTTTTTAGGTTCCAAGTTAAAAATATCAATTTGGAGCTTATTTACCAGGGCTGCATTAGCTTATCATTTTGACCCATTTTACTCAGCATACACTGAGTCTCAATTCAGTGTTTTATCAGGTTTTGAAATAGCTTCTCCCAAGCTCATAAGAGCTTATTAAGGTCTGCTTTTTGGTATACTTGGTCTCAACCAGGTCTTAAACAAGTTCTAATAATTGTTTTTCAGTTTTAGCCTATTGAGTGAACTGTGCATCAGCTTAAAGTAGCATACCAATTTCTGTTTTGCTTATTCAAGCTCAAACTTCAAATCTGTGTTAAACTTGTAATCAGAGGTTCTAGCTTGTTGTTTTTGGTTGCAATTGAGTCATTTTAGCTTAATATAGCTTCCTTATCAGTTTGGTGGTCTTTGGTTAACATTTGGCTGTTTCAAGTGCTTATTAATAAGCAGTTTACATAGCAGTAGCTTATTTCTCCAAACAAGACCATGTTTTTCTATTTTTCATAGATTCAGTATATTAAATTAGACTTTTCCTGAAATTTTCATTATTTTTCATAACTGTTTGCTATTTTTCTTAATTTAAATTAGTTTTTAGGTATTTTTAAATAGCTTTTAATACTAAAAAATTATAAAAAGTCCAAAAAAATGATTTTTCAATTTTCTTAGGTTAAGATAAATATAAAAGTAATAAAAAGTATTTTTCCATAATTTTCTTAGTTTAAAAAGTATTTTTTAGCATTTTTATTAGTTTTAAATAGTTTTAAATTAATAATAAATACATATAAAGTCTAAAAAATATATTTTTAGTTTTAAAATAAGTTTTATTATATTTTAGACTTTTCCAAGTTATAATTTCATTTTTCTAGGTTAATTTTGTATTTTCTTGTATTTTAGTACAATTTAAATACTTAATAAATAGTTTTTAATTAATAATAATTAAATAAATAGTTGTAAAAATAATTTTCTTTTTCTAATAATTTTCTTTTATTATTAGGATTGTTAAAACATCATTTTCATATTTATAGGTCTTTTATTTCTTTAAAACTCACTTTTTATATTGTACGTAGACGTAAGTTTATTTTAAACGTAAGTTTTAAGTTGTATTTTTTAAACGTTCATCACCTTTAAAAATAGTGATAGCGTTTATTTAATAGATTTTAACTTTTTAATCTTTTTAATTTGCATTTAAGTCGCTTTTATTTGTTAATCTTTTCTTTTAGTATAATTTTCCGTCGAAAACCTTACTGATTGCTATCCTTAGTGATCATTCTACCATCTGATTAAGTGTTTTAACACCAATTCATCCTCCGTGGGACTTAACGACCCAGGAATTCCCTATATTCCTCTGATCTTAATTGCATTTGCGTCTGAGCTGTTTTAAGTCTATTTGACTTGACTGTTTGGCGCAGATCAAATGAAGGCTCCTCTACATGCAAGGTTCAGAGATCTCCCCACTTCTGATATGAAAGAGATTCTCGAGCAACGCATGTATGAGACAAATGAACACAAGGAGCATGAAGAACACGCTCAATTATATGAAGCTCTTCAGAAGTCCATGCAGCAGGATAACCATGGTCAGTTTTTGAAAGAAATCGATGAGCAAAAGGAGAAGAAGATGAGAAGATAAGATCTTTCAAAATTACCATCGGGAAATCCTAAGCCACCACCTCCTCCTCCTACTGGTGGTGCAGGTTCTTTAGGAACAAGTGGTTCTTCAGGAACGTCAGACAAAACAAAGGCTAATCCACCGCCTCCTTCTCCACCATCTTCAAGTCAACTTGGCTCGTCAGCTGGTCAAGGCTCACACAAGACTGATAAAGCCTCAGCCCATGCTGCCTGGACCACTGTTGATTCAAGATTCACACCTACCTTCTCTTCCATTCCCGAAGGACAAGAAATGAATGAAGAATCGACATTTGATCAAGAGTCTAATTCAGAAGAATAGGATGTTTCCACCAGACACATTCCTAAGGTAACTCGTAATGATGACTGGTGGAACATATTCATGGGGGAAGATGGTGCTACAAGTTCTAAGTCATCATGGTTTGCGCCAACCAAGGAAATGACTCAAGACTGGTGGAACGAAGAACGACCAGCAACTCCAGAGCCTACTTGGACCATTCCTGAATATTATTTTATCACTCCAGACAACAACTGGGAAAATACCATTACGGCCAACCATATTTCCCCTCCTGAAGAATCTCTGTTAAATATAACAGGGGATATGGGAGGCTTCATCAAATGGTACTACGAGAGGAAAGGAATCTCAAAGCTCACACCAAAAGATCTGGAAGGCCCAGCATATGAGATAGTAATGGCCTTTCATCTAGACGCCTCTCACTTACAGTACCAAATGGAGGAGTGATGCAAGTTGTTGACGGATCAAGTAGACGATAATGTGCTTCAATTCAACGTCAACAAACCACTTCCTCTAGGTGGTGAACCTGGTCAAATAACCATCCAAGCCGACTTATTCTTCAACAGAGATCTGGATTATCTGCGTGTCGGGAACTAGGGAAGCAGACATGCTCTATCAATCTCAAAAATGAAGGATGCCTACTATCCGGATGCTGGTTTTAAGCAGATGGTTCTAGATCAATTCTAGGCTGATAAAGAATATGAGTATGACGTTGCTACCTCGTATGGAATCTCACATTGGTGGTTCAACAAAAAGCGCTTCTACATTGATAGACACGGTGCAAAGAAGATTCTTAGGGCTGTTCGATCGTAAATGCGAATCCTAAGTGTCGTCAGTGTGGAGATCTTCCCGATGTATGGATATGATTACTTGAAGAAGATTGTCCTCTGAAGAGCATATCTGAAAGACCATGTAATAGAGGAAATGACTTCAAAATTCTGTATCCCAACGACTTCGAAGATATTTATTTTTTGAACCTTCAAGGCCACCTTGATCACCTGTCCACTCGAGAAAAGAAGTCTCTTGCTGCAGCAGTCAACCTATGGATAAGAGGCTTAGTGATTCGATAAAGAGTTGGTGACTTTTAGCTTGGAATGGAGAGCTACCAGACTCAAGTCAACCTAACCAAACCTCGATGGGAAGCAACGGGATTGGAATACATGCACGACTACTCAGTAATTGATTCTCCACGAGCAGTTATCTTCACTGACAAATATGGGACAAGGATGCTTATGAGGCTGTGTCTCTTCATCTAATAGAAGAAGCTATGGATTACCGGGTTAAGGAGTATAAGCTCAAGATGAGACCAGGAGTGTGTACAATGTTTTGGACTGCACAATATGTGGAAAGGAGTGAGGCCTTTATTGCTGCTATTACTGTTGGCGGAAGAGTTCATGATGGGCATTACAAGCTTCTGTAGAGAACTGAATGATAATATCCTTTCTGTGGTTGTTATTCTTTTGAACTCTTATGTGTGGTGTGGTGATTGTAATATGGACATATATATAACTTTACAGTATATAGTAGTGATAGGTTTGTGGCTTGAAGTCTCCCACTCAATTTGAGGGGGAGCACTGTAATATTTCTTGTTAGATTAAAAAAAATCAGACCACATTTTTCTAGCATATTTAAATCAAGGGCAAATAATTGAAAAAAATATCATACTTGCCACCATTTGCTTTTGTGGGTAGCGAACACATTTTTTTGATTTCGTGGGTACTTTTCTCTCAAATTCATCCTTTTTAGGGTACTATGTGACATTTTTGCCCTTCGGGAAAAAAAAATTCTATTAGCTAAGAGAGGCAAAAATGTCCAAAAATTTCTCAAAATACCCTAAAAATGATGAATTTGAAAGAAAAGTCCCCACAAAAGCAAAAAAATTTGTTCGCTACCCACAAAAGTAAATGGTGGCAAGTATGATACTTTTTTAAATCATTTGCCCTTAAATCAATTGGGATCCAAAATCTCAAAGGATTTGGAATTTTTGATCGGGGGAGAAAATGTGATATCTATATGAAATATAATAAAATGTGATCTCTTATGACTCAAATGTATAGGTCGCTCTCCCATATGTGCTAAACATTTTCAGTCATTGATGCACATATTAAGGGGGAGTATTTCAAAACTCTTATAAAAACTGTCAAGGTACTAAAGCATCAACGATTTATCATAAGTACCTTGATTGATTTTTTTGACAACTGGCAATTTAGGGAGTCTATTTTAGGTAACCACATTCCGTTAAACTAAATCAAGCTTTGCCTTTATCACTATTTTTATAAACCATGACTTGATTTTATATCGTCTATTGGTTTTTACGGATTATTTCACTATTAAATGAGTTATCGCATACGTTTTAACTCTATTTGGTAGGCACTATTCGATTCGGCACTAGAAAAGCCTAAAACGAGAAATATTGTAACTTTTAGACCGTAACTCGAAAATTGATAAATAATTTGTCAAAACTCGTGGAAAAACAAAAATAACGATGTTAGAAAGTCGAATGAACGTCGTGGGACACTCGGGGGACAATATATGAGCTCGGGAATGGGTAAACGGGATAGTTTACGAAAAATGACGCCTTCGGCCCCTCCTTTTTCCCCATGGCCGGCGCCCCCTCCCCCTAAATTATTAATTTTTGAGTCCCTATCTGTAAGTATATATACCCCCACACTCTCTTCATTTCACTCTTCATTTTCTCTCTCTAAAAATCACCTACACTTCCACTTTCTCTCTCTACTCTCTCTCTCTTCAAAAAAATAAAAACCCTAGCCACCACCACCACCATTGGCCGCCCCCTATCCGGCCACATTCCAGCCAAATTCCAGCAAGTGGTATCTCACCTCCACCACTATCTTGTAGATCTTTTTTCCCTCTTTCTATCCATATATAATATTCTCTCTAAAACCTTCATTAACACCTTCAAATCTAAAGATTAAAATTCAGATTTTTAGGGTTTCAAGTGGGTTTTGTAATTCGATCTTGAATAAAGTAAATGGAACATGGGTAGAGCTTGTTTAAGCTATAAAAAGCCACGTATGGCAAATTAGGGTTTCGACCCTATGGTAGAATTTGGGGCTTTTGGTTTAAACGTGAAATTAAGTCTAATTAACATCTAAATAAACAAGTAATTAGTGTTTGGTAAGCATGTGGTGTATCAATTTGATGGGTTTATGCATTTTAGGTCTAGTTTTATATTTTTGGTTAGAATAGATGATGGGTTTTGTGTTTGGTTAATGATTGGAGCTTGAGTGATTGTATTTGGATGTTGTGGAATTGATTTGGGTGATGTTTGGTTGGATTTGGATGTGAGCATGGGGCGTACGAGCCACCACACCCACTTTGGGTTGTGTTTGGTTGGTGTACGTGACCCACTTGGGCCACGGGTCCGGGGTCGGGTCGTTTTAGTAGCTTGTTGGTTGATGTAGTTGAGGTTTGGATAAGACGCGTGGAGCCGAAAAGCTTCTAGGGCTTGTTTGGTTCACGTGGTCTTAACCGTGACCGTGTCATGACCATTAGGGTCACAACATTGGTTTCGGTTATATTTGGTTGATTGATTGGTTGGCAAGATTGTTTTGAGTTGATTTGGGATTGAATTGCGCTATTATGACTTTTAAATTAGACTTGATATATATATTGTCAACTTTGAGCTACGTCGGTGTTACTTTGACTTTTTAGTCAATAGTTGACTCTGACAAAGCCGTAACATGAACTTTAGTATAATTTGGACTATTGATTGATTAAAAGCCGAGAAGTCATGACTCGTGCTTGTGGACTCGAAACGAATAACGATATGAGATTAATGTTGGAATTTGACGAAATATATATATAAACATGAAAATGCTAATAGACTATGAAATATAAATAATAAATGGGCTTTTGTACCAAAAATATCGATAACAAGTCTTATCTTGTTATTTACTATTTTTAAATGGAAACTAACGACTAAATTGGAAATGTTTTATAATAAATAAGTAATTAATGTTTCGAGTACACGTTTATCGATAAATGCCAATTATGGACATTTAATACTAGTTTAAGTATTTATTTACTTACGTTATGTGCATGGGTTACGGATAACCTAACGTTAATAGTGTTGATCCACGTGGGTAGCGGACTTATTAGGTTGACGAATCTAATAAGAGCCCGCTAGGTACGTTGGGTAACCTTATTAATGGGTGAATTGTCCTTATGAGTCTTTAGGATACGATTGATTTATGGGATAATAAGTGACACGAGTAAATAAATGAGTTTATCGAGTTGACGAATTCGATAAGGTCTACTATTTATTTCGAAACTTATTGGACTATGGAGCTTATCGTTTAGAGGTCTCATTGTGTTGCATTGAGTTACATATGGGTTGTTTGAGTGCATTCATAGCATCATATTGAGTCGATACACCCACATGAGGAATACCAAACACTAGGATTAAATGGCGAAACGAGACATTTTTGGAAATAACGAAATGGAATATATTGGGGTAGATAACGTTGATTTCGAGAAAAATATATATTAAAGTTGGTCTACATTAATAGGTTGTGCCGAGTCGATAGTTGATGTGCCGTGATTACTGTTATCTTCTGCTAGTGTTTATTCGTACGTTGATTGCTTGAGGTGAGTTTCATAGCCCCACTTTTATCTACTTTTTTAACTACATTAGGGTGAGAATCATGCTACTATTTTTGGACCGTGAAAATTATTTTGGATTTGCTTATATGCTTGACTGTTTAGATGGATGTGCGGTAGTTGTTGCCTTAGACTTGGGTAGCAATCCTAATTGCTATAACTGTTGCCTAGCTAAGAATAGACTTCTACCTCGACCTAGTCCGGGGTTGGCAATTGTTCTAGATTTTGCCACGATAGTGCTGGACTAGAGTCGCTGGTCCCGAGTAATCCCTGGATGCGGGATATGTTTATGGTTGGTGATCCGGGTAAGATCGGTATTTATATATCTTAGGTCTTGCATAGCAAATCAACTCTTATAGGTCCACTATGATTTTGTTGAACTTAAACCTGTGAACTCACCAGCGTAATCTGACCTTTTAGCATGATTTCTCAGGTATTTGAAAGATGTTTGGAATACGTGATTGGTGGAAGCTTGGAAAGAAGGCGGGGTTCAAGGATCATTTCTGACTCTGATAAACTTTAGGGACCTATTTTATTAAATCATGTTTTGGGCCTAATAATTATACTTTTGGATTAAATGTTTTGAATACTTAAATTTGGGATTGGTTTTGAATGTTAAATGACTATCTTTTTGCTATACTTGTGTGCGATACCAATCCAATAGTAACGCCCCGAAAACTTGATTAAGTCTTCCGCTGTACCGAGATTTGGGGGTGTTACAGATTGGTATCAGAGCTCAAGGTTATAGAGAATTAGGTATTTTATAAACCCTAAACTATAACCACTTTTAAGAAAAATTGATCCTCGACCGACGCACGCCCGCTCGCCAAGCCGAAGTTTCTTATTTGATTATGGTATGAATTACGATTTGAATTATGAGATGAACTGTTAAGGGTTATTGTGAACTGATTTTGGAGATGTTATGATTTGGAGATATGATTATTGATTTTGGGTAAATGAGATGTGTTTATCGAGATACTACGGTATTGGATTTGAGTAAACGGTATATTACGATTTTGGAATTTTGAACTCGATTGATTTGATGTGGGATTATGTGATAGAACGGAACTTATGTGTTTTATTTAAAGGCATATTTTGAGTAACGCGGTACCTACACTTTTAAAAGCTTTCATTATGTGATATATGTTTTGGTTGAGTTGATGCGCTTATTAAAACTAGTTGTTTCGAACACTTATACCTACCCTATGGCATTGTCACAGACTATGCCTTCACTAGCTTTTGATGTGTCTGAGGAGGTCCTTGTTGTGGCTAGTTCGCCAGTACTGAATCTCATGACGGTTGCGCAGGGTGATCCTTATGAGATTTCCCGTCACTCTAGTTCATCATCATCAGATAGCCCTAGCTCGTATAGGCAACTCACTTTACATCAGGTCTTAGCCCGAGCACAGACTCCTAGGCTTGCTTATAGCACTGCCCGCATGTCCGTGAGACCACCATCATCACCTATCCGTTTAGCAGCCCACTCTCTTCTATCATCACCACCAGCATCACAATGTCTTAGGAGGCCTAGATCTCCTAGTGTACCACCTCAGGATTTACCTGCACAGAGACTCCGACTCATGGACTCTCCCTCTATGGATGAGGGCGAGGAGGAGCATGAGGTCGAGGAGGAGCATGAGGTCGAGGAGGAGCATGAGATTGAGGAGCAGTATGTGGATGAGGATGAGGATCCTCAGGAGGATCATGATGAGGATATCCCAGAAGGGGGTACTCCTCCATTGTAGAGTCCTGCACATTCTCCAGGACCAGGTTCTCCTTTACCTGAGCCTGAGTCCCCTGCACAGCCTTTAGAAATTGACTCACCACTTTACTCAGCTTATATAGGTAGCCCGTTAGGATCTGAGATACCATCGGAGGTTACTTCAGAGCCTGAGGAGTATGGTGAGACGGGTCTGATGTGGGAGAGGATTACATCATAGGGCACTAGGCTTAGTCAGTTGACGGATCGGTTGGTTGGAGTATCTAGGGCTAGTATAGAGGATCTGAGAGCTGATATGGGTACTGTAGTCAGGACGAATAGGATTTTGCGTGAGGGTATGTCGGAGCTCCAGGAGCAGGTTGGGGACGTGCTGAGAGGGTTCGCGACAGCTCGTGATGCTGATAGAGCGATTTGGCGTAGGATTGATGAGTTGGAGAGAGAGGTCGAAGAGCTTAAGAGTGATCGCGACGCTCGACGTGTCGAGTTAGCATCTTTGTGGAGAGAGGTTGACGATGTTAGGAGATCAGTTAGTGGTATTCCTAGACGTGGCTAGATAGTGTTAGATTCATGGTTTTGTACCATCTTGAAACTAAGTAGTACTTGGTTCGAGATGTAGGATTTTCCTAGTATCTTGTTAGTATCGTTGTTAGATGTATCCATCAATGTATTTCCACTTTTGAAACCTATGAGTTATGGTTATTGGAACGTGCATCCTTAAGTTATGACTCGGTATCTGATTGTTTCGCTTTGGTATAGCGTTATCCTTGTTGACCTTGATTATGAATTCGAGCGTTGTTTAGTGATCCTTAGAACCCAACTCTATCCTTAGAACGTGAATTGTGAACTTATGAAACTATGCTTCTTGCCTTCAGAATGATGGCAACAAGATGAAACCCGCTTAGGAACAACCGAGCAGCTCCTGCTGCTGTTGTTGCCCCTGTCCGTCAAGGTCGTCGTCCGGCCCCGACCACTCCACCTGTTGAGAACCCTAACCCTGATAACCCAGTTGTAGAAAACCCGAATGTGAACGACCGTGCTAAGAATGGTCCTATTCCACAAAACCCTCCACCTGTGAACCCAGCCCACATCGACGAGCTAGTGTCACAGCGTGTCGCTGAACTGCTAGCTGAGACTAATCTCTCTAACACCTCTAGTGGAACCCCAATGCTGAATCGAACTCGAGGTTGTACCTACAAAGAGTTCCGATTCTGTGGTCCCATTGAGTTTGGAGGAACTGAAGGAGTAGTTTACCTAACTAGGTGGTTGGAGAAAACTGAATCTGTGTTTGCTGTTAGTAATTGTGAGGAGGATTGTAAGGTTAAGTATGCAACATATACCTTGAAGGAAGAAGCGTTAACCTGGTGGAACAACTATCACAGATCAGTAGGAATTGATGTAGCTTATAGTAGGAATTGATGTAGCTTATAGTATGACTTGGCTCTCCTGATCAAGACTTATTGTCCTAGGAATGAAGTTAAGAAGTTAGAAAGTGAGTTCTGGAACCATAAGGTTAAGGGTACTGACATGGCGACTTATACTCGTCGTTTCCAAGAGTTATCGTTGCTTTGCCCTGATATGGTTCGCACTGAAGAACTTAAGATTGAGAGGTATACCGATGGATTGCCTATAGCTACTCAAAATGATGTCATCACTGCGAAGCCAGTTAATTTGCATGAGGCAATTATTGTGGCTCAGCGTTTGATGGACTCTTATGTATTAGAAGTAGGAGACAAGGGTAAGAATGATAGGATTGATAAGAGGAGGAAGAATGAAGTTGTTAAAGGGAATGGCAACAAACGGCAAGAGACACCCATAGTGTTCGCCATAGGAAATGGAGGAAGGAAAGATTATGAAGGTAGTAAGCTTGTGTGTGGTCGTTGTAACCGAAACCACCATGGACTTTCCCCGAATGTGTATAGGAAGTGCTCTAAGGTAGGACATTTGGCCAAAGACTGCAGGTCTCGACCACTTGCTGCAGCTCAAACTACACAAGGAGTAGACTGGAAGGCCACTGTCACCTGTTTTGGATGTGGAAAGAAGGGACACTTTAAGAATGAGTGCTGAGAGCCATGGATGAGAGGAAATCCCGGTAATGTAGGAGGATTCGCTAACCGAGGTGTAGGAAATAATGGCTTAAACCCTGTGAAGCGTGAGGTTGTGGAGAACCAGGGAAACCATGGTGCTAGGAATCAGCAGAGAGACATGGGAACAACGCATGTTTATGGTATTGGGAAGGAAGCTGGTGAGGACCCTAGCGTAGTTACGGGTACGTTCCTTCTCAATAATCGCTATGCTTCCATACTGTTTGATACTAGTGCGGATATGAGTTTTGTATCCACCAATTTTATGCCATTACTAGGAATCTCCCAAACACCTCTAGGGTTTAGTTACGATATGGAATTAGCGAATGGGAATAGAGAAAAGATAGACACCGTAGTTCGAGGTTGCACCTTAAGTTTCCTAGACCGCCCGTTTAGTATAGATCTATTGCCAGTTACCTTGGGAAGTTTTGACGTCATTATCGGAATGGATTGGTTATCGAAGAACGGTGCACACATCCTTTGTGATGAGAAGATTGTGCGTTTACCGTATGGCGGAAAAGTTCTGAGCATACAAGGAGATCGGAGCGACTGTGGAAGTCCTTCCCAGTTGAGCATCATCTCTTGTATTAAGGCTCAGAAGTACATCGATAGAGGAGGTTGTCTTTTCTTGGCTCGAATTTCTGAAAAGAAAAGTGAGGAGAAGAGTGAAAGACACCTTAATGATGTACCCATCATTAGAGAATTTCCGGATGTGTTTCCCGACGATCTGCCAGGGATTCCACATGTCCGATAAGTGGAGTTCCAAATAGAGTTGATACCTGGTGCGGCACCCGTAGCCCGGGCACCTTATTGACTTTCTCCAAGAGAATTGGATGAACTGTCTAAACAGTTGGCAGAATTGTCAAAGAAGGGATTCATTCGACCAAGTTCGTCACCGTGGGGAGCACCACTGTTGTTTATGAAGAAGAAGGAAGGATCTTTTTGGATGTGTATCGATTATAGGGAATTGAATAAGTTGACAGTGAAAAACCGATATCCGTTACCTAGAATAGATGACCTATTCGACCAACTCCAAGGAGCTAGTGTCTTTTCTAAGATCGATTTACGATCTGGTTATCACCAGCTTAGAGTTTGAGAGGGGGATATCCCTAAGACTGCGTTTAGAACTCGTTATGGACACTATGAATTCCAAGTGATGTCGTTTGGTTTGACCAACGCGCCAGCGGTTTTCATGGATCTCATGAACCGAATGTGTAAGCCATACCTGGATAAGTTTGTGATAGTATTCAAAGATGACATCTTGATATACTCTAAGAGTAGTGAGGAGCACGAAGAGCATTTGAGGCTCATTTTGGGATTGCTGAGAGAGGAGAAGCTGTATGCCAAATTCTCTAAGTGTGAATTTTGGATTCCGTCCATGCAATTCTTAGGTCATGTGATAGATAGTCGAGGTGTTCATGTTGACCCAGCTAAGATTAAGGCCATTAAGGGATGGCAGCTCCTAAGAACCCATCAGAAATCCGACAGTTTCTAGGTTTAGCAGGCTATTATAGGAGATTCATTAAGGGATTTTCTAAGATAGCTAAGTCGTTGACCAAAATAACACAGAAGGATGTTTAGTATGAATGGGGAGAAAAGGAAGAAGAAGCATTCCAACTTCTGAAGGAGAAGTTGTGTAGTGTGCCCATCCTAGCTTTTCCTGAAGGGAGCGAAGACTTTGTCGTGTACTGCGACGCTTCGCATAAAGGCTTAGGTGCTATTTTGATGCAATGGGAGAAGGTGATTGCTTATGCATCCCGACAACTTAAGAAGCATGAGAAAAACTACACCACCCATGACCTTGAGTTAGGTGCTGTAGTTTTTGCTCTTAGGATCTGGAGACATTATCTGTATCGAACCAAGTGTGTAGTATTTACCGACCATAAGAGTTTGAAGCATATCTTAGATAAGAAGGAACTGAACATGAGACAACGTCGTAGGTTGGAATTGCTTAGTGATTATGACTGTGAGATTTGTTATCATCCTGGTAAGGCTAATGTTGTGGCTGATGCACTTAGTCGTAAGGAGGACATTCCACCCCTACTCGTTAGATCCTTAGGATTGACCATTGTTTCGCCCTTACCGTCTCAAATTTTAGCCGCACAAGCAGAGGCATTGACGGAAGAGAACCGTCCTTATGAGAATCTTCATGGAATGGTGGAAAGTTAAAACGGCTTCTTGAAGCGTTCCGACAGAACATTATGCTTCAAAGACAGAAGTTGGATACCATTTCATAGTGGAATACGTGAGTTGATTATGCATGAGTCGCATAAATCAAAATACTCTATTCATCCCGAAGCCAATAGGATGTATTAGGACCTTAAGAAACTTTACTGGTGGCCTAATATGAAAGCCGATATAGCTCAGTATGTCAGTTGGTGCCTGACTTGTTCTAAAGTAAAGGCCGATGGTTAAAGCGAGAGAACCATTCAGACGTTAGAAGACATGCTTAGAGCATGTGTTATTGATTTCGGCAAAGGCACCTCCCTTCGGCCGAATTCTCTTACAACAATAGGTATCACTCTAGCATTAAGGCCGCCCCATTTGAGGCACTGTATGGCCGAAAATGTCGTTCTCCTGTTTGTTGGGCTGAAGTTGGCGAGTGTCAACTTACAGGTGCCGAACTTGTCCTAGAAACCACTGAGAAGATAGTTCAGATTCGTAACCGATTGCAAATCGCTCGTGATAGACAAAAGAGTTATGGCGATAGGAGACGTAAACCTTTAGAATTTCAGGTAGGAGACCGTGTTATGTTGAAAGTTTCTCCTTGGAAAGGAGTGATTCGTTTTGGAAAGCGTGGAAAACTCAATCCCTGATATATTGGTCCCTTTCCAATCCTGGAAAGAATCGGACCGGCAGCATACCGCCTGGAGCTACCATTGGAATTGAGCAGTGTACACAATGTCTTTCATGTTATTAACCTTAAGAAATGTCTTTCGGAGGAAAACATAGTTGTCCCCTTAAGAGATATTCCTATCGATGAGAAATTGAATTTTGTTGAGGAACCGATTGAGATTATGGACCGTGAGATTAAAAGGCTGAAGAATAGCCAAATTCCGATTATCAAAGTTCGTTGGAACTCCCGACATGGACCGGAGTTCACTTGGGAACGTGAGGACGTTTTCCGTAGGAAGTATCCTAAACTTTTTATAACACCAAGCAACTCGGAGTGAAACCTGGGACGGGTTTCTTCTGAGGCTGGGAGGCTGTGACAACTGGCAATTTAGGGAGTCTATTTTAGGTAACCGCATTACGTTAAACTAAACCGAGCTTTGCCTTTATCACTATTTTTATAAACCATGACTTGATTTTATATCGTCTATTGGTTTTTACGGATTATTTCACTATTAAATGAGTTATCGCATGAGTTTTAACTCTATTTGGTAGGCACTATTTGATTCGGCACTAGAAAAGCCTAAAACGAGAAATATTGTAACTTTTAGACCGTAACTCGAAAATTGACAAACAAATTGTCAAAACTCGTGGAAAAACATAAATAACGATGTTAGAAAGTCGAATGAATGTCGTGGGACACTCGGGGGACAATATATGAGCTCGGGAATGGGTAAACGGGATAGTTTACGAAAAATGACGCTTACGTCCCCTCCTTTTTCCCCATGGCCGGCGCCCCCTCCCCCTGAATTATTTATTTTTGAGTCCCTATATGTAAGTATATATACCCCCACTCTCTTCATTTCACTCTTCATTTTCTCTCTCTAAAAATCACCTACACTTCCACTTTCTCTCTCTACTCTCTCTCTCCTCAAAAAAATAAAAACCCTAGCACCACCACCACCATTGGCCGCCCCCTATCCGGCCATATTCCGGCCAAATTCCGGCAAGTGGTATCTCACCTCCACCACTATCTTGTAGATCTTCTTTCCTTCTTTCTATCCATATATAATACTCTGACTAAAACCTTCATTAACACCTTCAAATCTAAAGATTAAGATTCGGATTTTTAGGGTTTCAAGTGGGTTTTGCAATTCGAGCTTGAATAAGGTAAATGAAACGTGGGTAGAGCTTTTTTAAGCTATAAAAAGCCACGTATGGAAAATTAGGGTTTCGACCCTATGGTAGAATTTCGGGCTTTTGGTTTAAACGTGGAATTAAGTCTAATTAACATCTAAATAAACAAGTAATTAGTGTTTGGTAAGCATGTGGTGTATCAATTTGATGGGTTTATGCATTTTAGGTCTAGTTTCATATTTTTGGTTAGAATAGATGATAGGTTTTGTGTTTGGTTAATGATTGGAGCCTGAATGATTGTATTTGGATGTTGTGGAATTGATTTGGGTGATGTTTTGTTGGATTTGGATGTGAGCATGGGGCGTACGAGCCACCACACCCACGTTGGGTTGTGTTTGGTTGGTGTACGTGACCCACTTGGGCCACGGGTCCAGGTCGGGTCGTTTTGGTAGCTTGTTGTTTGATGTAGTTGAGGTTTGGATGAGACTTGTGTAGCCGAAAAGCTTCTAGGGCTTGTTTGGTTCACGTGGTCTTAACCGTGACCGTGTCATGACCATTAGGGTCACAACATTGGTTTCGGGTATATTTGATTGATTGATTGGTTGGCGAGATTGTTTTGAGTTGATTTGGGATTGAATTGCGCTATTATGACTTTTAAATTGGACTTGATATATATATTGTCAACTTTGAGCTACGTCGGTGTTACTTTGACTTTTTAGTCAATAGTTGACTCCGACAAAGCCGTAACATGAACTTTAGTATAATTTGGACTATTGATTGATTAAAAGCCGAGAAGTCATGACTCGTGCTTGTGGACTCGAAACGAATACCGATATGAGATTAATGTTGGAATTTGACGAAATATATATATAAACATGAAAATGCTAATAGACTATGAAATATAAATAATAAATGGGATTTTGTACCAAAAATATCGATAACAAGTCTTATCTTTTTATTTACTATTTTTAAATGGAAACTAACGACTAAATTGGAAATGTTTTATAATAAATAAGTAATTAATGTTTCGAGTACACGTTTATCGATAAATGCTAATTATGTACATTTAATACTAGTTTAAGTATTTATTTACTTACGTTATGTGCATGGGTTACGGATAACCTAACGTTAATAGTGTTGATCCACGTGGGTAGCGGGCTTATTAGGTTATCGAATCTAATAAGAGCCTGCTAGGTACGTTGGGTAACCTTATTAATGGGTGAATTATCCTTATGACTCTTTAGGATACGATTGATTTATGGGATAATAAGCGACACGAGTAAATAAATGAGTTTATCGAGTTGACGAATTCGATAAGGTCTACTATTTATTCCGAAACTTATTGGACTATGTAGCTTATCGTTTAGAGGTCTCATTGTGTTGCATTGAGTTACATATGGGTTGTTTGAGTGCATTCATAGCATCATATTGAGTCGATACACCCACATGAGGAATACCAAACACTAGGATTAAACGGCGAAACGAGACATTTTTGGAAATAACGAAATGGAATATATTAAGGTAGATAACGTTGATTTCGAGAAATATATATATTAAAGTTGGTTTACATTAATAGGTTGTGCCGAGTCGATAGTTGCTGTGCCGTGATTACTGTTATCTTCTGCTAGTGTTTATTCGTACCTTAATTGCTTGAGGTGAGTTTCATAGCCTCACTTTTATCTACGTTTTTAACTACATTGGGGTGAGAATCATGCTACTGTTTTTGGACCGTGAAAACTATTTTGGATTTGCTTATATGCTTGACTGTTTAGATAGATGTGTAGTAGTTGTTGCCTTAGACTAGGGTACCAATCCTAATTGCTATAACTGTTGCCTAGCTAAGAATAGACTTCTACCTCGACCTAGTCCGGGGTTGGCAATTGTTCTAGATTTTGCCACGACAGTGCTGGACTAGAGTCGCTGGGCCCGAGTAATCACTGGATGCGGGATATGTTTATGGTTGGTGATCCGGGTAGGATCGCTATTTATCTATCTTAGGTCTTGCATAGCAAATCAACTCTTACATGTCCACTATGATTTTGTTGAACTTAAGCCTATGAACTCACCAGCGTAAGCTGGCCTTTTAGCATGATTTCTCAAGTATTTGAAAGATGTTTGGAATACGTGATTGGTGGAAGCTTGGCAAGAAGGCGGGGTTCAAGGATCATTTCTGACTCTGATAAACTTTGGGGACCTATTTTATTAAATCATGTTTTGGGCCTAATAATTATACTTTTGGATTAAATGTTTTGAATACTTAAATTTGGGATTGGTTTTGAATGTTAAATGACTATCTTTTTGCTATACTTGTGTGCGATACCAATCCAATAGTAACGCCCCGAAAACTTGATTAAGTCTTCCGCTGTACCGAGATTTGGGGGTGTTACAATTTTAAATGGTTTCCTATGGCAATTGTGATCGTGAAAAGTGCTTCAATACACTCCGTCCTCCATGTGCTAAATTATTTCAAAAATTCATAATGCACATGTTGAGGGGGAGCATCTGTAAAAACTCAAACGAACATTTCTTCCTCCATGTGCAAAATGATTTCAAAAGCCTACGCATATACTGAGAGGGAGCATTTATGAAAAATCAAAACTATTGAGGTACAAAATTCTTTGATCTCGTATCACAAGTACCTTGATTAGTTTTCTAAATGATTTTCCTTCGGTAACTAGACAGAAAGAACAGTACCACAAAAGACCGACCATTTTACTTTATGCATTGGAGGTATAAGGACAGTAAGGTTAGGTATTAGTTCCCATGATCCCGCCAGAGCCAGAGGGATCTACCCGGGGACAATCCACTAGATAGTGTAAAAGTCCTTAGGTATGATGAAAAAAAAGGAGAAAAAGTGAGAATAAGGGAAGAGTGCCGACTGAGATAGAGCAAGAACTGGAACTGATAAGGTTTTAAAAGGTACCATTTTGAGGGGTCGTTTAAGTCCTTATTTGATCACTTTTGTATCCGTTATTGCTTAATATCGTTCCTTTTCACTTTTTAGGTCTCGTGAAGGCAAAATGCTGGAATGGTAGTTATTTGGACGAAAAGGCGCGAATATATGAAGAAAATGGCCAAAGTCGAAATCGAGACACTCACAGTTGCTGAAAGTAGAAGGCGACGGCGTCAGGTGCTATTGGCGACGCCGTCCCAAAATTATTGTGACGGGACAGAACCCAAAACTCGTATTTTCAAGAGATGGCGTCTAGTGGTGAGAGAGTAGGCCGTCGCTACTCAGACGGCCTAGATGCAATCCAGACGACGTCAGAAGCTGAAGAGGACGGCGTCACGGACATAAGGTGACGCCGTCGCAAGGTTAACGTGGCCAAGACGAAACCCTAATGGCGGCGACACGACAGCGTCACTAAACATAAGGTGACGCCGTCGCAATTGTAATCTTATATATAGAATCCGAATTTTTCAGTCTTTGTGTGGAGAGTCTTTGGAGTAAAAACCTAAAACCGAACCTAAGGTGTCTTGTACAGTATTTTAGGGTTTTAAACCCTATCTTACATCAAGATAAGTCTTTACTTCATTAATTCAATTATGTCTTTGATTATTTGTGTGTATGCTTGCATGTTCTCCATGTCCGGCTAATTTATTTGTGTGTTTGCTTAGGAAGTATGAAACTTAATTATTGAATATTGATTGGTTGTTTCTTATCTTAGTTGATTAATGATCTAGTAATGCGATAGGTCATTCGTTGTGCACTTAATGCTTGATTCATCTTTGTGAACCTTAGAGTATAATTACCTGAGTAATTGTAGGCTAAACCATCCGAAGAGCGCCTTAGAGTAGGAGTCTATAATCTCTAGTGGGTTTGTAGACAAGACCCTTTGGTAAGTTCGAAGAGTTAGGGAGAAACGCATACCCTACAACTTTAGAAACACAACGCAACTAGGAATAAGACGTGACACTCAACCATCAATAGGAGATAATTAAGGAGTAATACAAACTAAGTAAACACATCTTTAAACTATCATACGAGCACACATTAATTAGACATAGACTCCCACAACCTTCGTTTAGATAATTAGATAATAGTAGAGTAATCGGTAGAAATACCAACCCCGCAAATCCAATACCCGAGATTCGTACCTTTCCATTTTCATAAAATATAAAAAGATAAAAAATAATCTTCCTCAACCTTAACCTTAGCGTAGTAACTCCCTACTAGCATTCCTATTCCCCTAGAGAACGATATCAATACCCGTGGCTTACCCTAATTACTACACTACAACGATTAGGTTCACTGCCTAGGGTGTTATAAAACTTGCTCGAAGAAAAGGAAGTTCCTTTGACCCCGAACGACGCGTGTAGCGTTATCAAGTTTTTGGCGCCGCTGCCGGGGAATAGAATAGCTAGTTAGCAGTCCACCTCGTTTAGGTTTCTTTGCTTGATTCATATCAAGTAAACTTTTTTCTTATTTTTAGATTTCTCTTAGTCTATCCCCCTTCTTCGTGACCTTTGTTAGTAACCTCATCACTTTTCATCATGGAAGGTGATAATCAACAACCACGTCCCCATACAAACCCCCTTAAGCAACTTAGAACCCGCAGTTCCACCAAAACTCTTCTTGAACCATTTGCAGAACCCGAAAGAGAGCTCAATAGGCGAAGAAAAGCTCTCCATGATTCAGAACTTCAAGGCACTTCCATCAATTTTGATGAAGTTACATCTGATGAAGAATCTCCTCATTCCCCACAATCTCCCGAAACCATCATCATTGACAATCTAAGTCAAAATGGCGAGGAAGTCCTTGCCACTCCAACCAATAGCCCCATAAATCCTCCTAAAGCGAAAACTCTTGGGGAACACTCCTACCCTTCTGCGTCTGGATTCACCAATGCCATTGTCTATCCCTCGGAACAGATCAATGAGGTATTGCATGCATCTGATATTTGGCTAATCCAAAAGGCATGTCAATTCCATGGATCCCACAGTGAAAACCCAATTCACCACATCAAACAGTTTCTAAAAATTGTTGATGCTATCTATGCCGACGGAGCATCTAAGGAGACATCTAGACTCCGGTTTTTCCCATTTTCTCTTCAAGGGCAAGCCAAGGAGTGGCTCGATAAGCTCCCTTCAAGGTCCATTTTCACATGGGAACAACTTACAACTAAGTTCACCAGAAAGTTCTTTCCTCCTGGAAGAACTGCAGCAGTTAGGAGCAAAATTCTGCACTTCCATCAACCTGATGGAGAATCTATCACCAACTCCTGGAGTCGTTACAAAGATCTTATTCAACAAGCTCCACACCACGGTATTAACCTTTGGTTGCTTGTTCAAATATTTTACGACAATGTCTCCCGAAAGGATCAAAAAGGGATTGATTTCTCAACTGGCCGGAGAATCGCGAACCTCACCGCGGAAGAAGGGTGGAACCGAATAGAGGAATACATCCAATATCAAGACAGCCATTGGAATGAGCAGGAAAACGCGTCAAGCATTTCCACTTTATCAAGTGAAGAGTTATCCTTAGATTATCGGATTGAGAAAGCACAAAAGAAACTAGCTTACCTCATAAAATCACCAGAACCAAAAAGGCTGACTAACCTATATCTCATATGCGACATATGTGGAGGATCGCACGAGAGCGATGAGTGCAATGACACACACCGAGAAAGCGTCTTCCTCTCTAGTCATGATATTTATGATGACCCTTCACTCCTCGCATTTTATCAAACTGATGAATGTGATCCTTGGGGCAATCTGAAATGGAGAACGGAAGGAAAGGACGGACCTGAGTACACCATCCGTGATCCTTTTGAAGAAAAACTCGGGCAGTTTACCATGGAAGGGGCTGCAATCTTGAAAGGTCTTGAGGAGTTTATCCGAGAGCAGCAAGCTGAATTAGAAAGTCAGTTCACCAATCTCCACAAAAGAATTAGTGGACCTGGCCTAGCACTTCACGATCCAACTTGCGCAATCACTACTCGATCAGGAACTACTACCAAGGATCCCCCACATCCCAACCGGGACCCCATCACAAGGGAACCCGAGTTAGGAAATGAGGCGATTCCCACACCTCTTCCAACTCCTCTCGATCCTCCCCCACAAACACCAGCACCAGCCCAGCGACCAACTTTCTCACGGATTCCCTATCCCTCTCGTTTAAAAAATCAAAAGGCTGAAGAAGACAATGAAAAAATATTGTCTTACTTGAAACAAACATCTGTCAACATACCACTCCTTGATGTATTCTATCATATCCCTAAATATAGTAGATACTTCAAGAGGTTGATATCTAATCGAAAAAGGCTTGAAGGATTGATATCATTAGGGGAAGAATGTTCAGCTATCATCCAAAATAGCATGCCCAAGAAGAAGGAAGATCCGGGCAGTTTTACTATTCCTTGCTCTATAGGGGCGCTTTCTATGAAAAACGCCTTGGCAGATCTTGGGGCAAGCATTAACCTGATGCCTCACTCCCTGTTTCTTAAGCTCGGATATTCAGGGCTTAAACCAACTAGGATGAGTATCCAATTAGCTGATCGATTAATCAAATATCCCATTGGAGTTTGTGAGAACGTTCTTGTAAGGGTGGGGGAATTCAAATTTCCAGTCGATTTCGTAATTTTAGAGATGGAGGAAGATAATTCCGTCCCAATAATCCTTGGAAGACCCTTCTTGGCTACAGCTCGTGCCATCATTGATGTTCATGATGGTAAGCTCACTTTACGAGTAGGATCCGAGAGCTTGACTTTCGACATTAAGGATTCTATGAGACATTCTTCTTCCTGCGGTCGCCCCGTATATTTAGTTGAAGAAGTTGATGAATTTGTTGACGACATAGACGGCTGCATTGACGAGTATCTATTAAACGAATTCATGAATAATGATAACAACGTAATATACGACGACCATGAAATTGAGATGGTTGGAGTTGTGTCCTTTTATCCTCGTCAGGATGAAATTGAACCTATTGAGCTTCAGAGGCCGGGAAACCAGCTAAAACCATCGATCAAAGAGCCTCCTACCTTAGAACTAAAAGATCTCCCGAGTCACTTGGAATACGCCTTCCTTCAAGGAGAGGACCAACTCCCTGTCATCATAAGCTCCTCGCTAACCACTATTCAGAAAGAGAAGCTCTTAGAAGTCTTAAAAGAATATAAAGGGGTGATTGCGTGGAGTGTTGCCGACATTAAGGGAATCGATTCTACATTCTGTACTCACAAAATCCTCATGGAGGAAGATTACAAACCAAGTGTTCAACCGCAAAGGCGGGTTAACCCTAACATCAAAGAGGTAGTGAAAAAAGAGGTCATTAAGCTTCTGGATGCAGGTCTCATCTACCCCATATCAGATAGCCCATGGGTCAGCCCGGTCCAAGTGGTTCCAAAAAAGGGAGGGATGACGGTTGTAAAAAATGAGAAGGGTGAGTTGGTGCCACAAAGAACGGTTACTGGGTGGCGTGTATGTATTGACTACAGGAAGTTGAATGATGCCACCCGGAAAGATCATTTTCCTCTACCATTTATTGATCAAATGCTTGAAAGATTAGCAGGGCACGAATACTACTGTTTCCTTGATGGCTTTTCAGGTTACTTTCAAATTCCAATTGCTCCTGAAGATCAGGAGAAAACTACATTTACATGTCCTTACGGAACGTTCGCCTACAAGCGAATGCCTTTCGGGTTATGTAACGCACCCGCAACCTTTCAACGATGTATGATGGCCATATTCCACGAGTTAATTGAGGACAGCATGGAAGTTTTCATGGATGATTTCTCGGTGTTTGGAAATTCTTTCGACCTTTGTCTTTCCAACCTTAGGAAGATATTGAAGCGA
The DNA here is from genome assembly GCA_019973895.1 of Chrysanthemum seticuspe. Lineage (NCBI taxonomy): Eukaryota > Viridiplantae > Streptophyta > Magnoliopsida > Asterales > Asteraceae > Chrysanthemum > Chrysanthemum seticuspe. The sequence continues at coordinate 210,597,243 of BPTQ01000008.1, read as the reverse complement.
TGCGAGGAAACTAATTTGGTTTTAAATTGGGAAAAATGCCATTTCATGGTAAAAGAAGGAATTGTCTTAGGGCATAAAGTCTCGGGGAATGGAATTGAGGTCGATAGAGCAAAAATCGAAGCAATTTCCAAACTCCCCTATCCTACTACCGTTAAAGCCATTCGTAGCTTTCTTGGTCATGCCGGTTTTTATCGAAGGTTTATTAAAGATTTTTCGAAAATTGCCCGGCCTATGACACAACTTCTTGTTAAGGATGCCCCTTTTGATTTTTCTGGAGAATGCAAGGAAGCATTTAACCGACTAAAGAAAGATCTCACTCAAGCACCTATAATGATCACCCCTGATTGGTCTCAGCCGTTCGAAATCATGTGTGATGCTAGTGATTATGCTGTCGGCGCAGTGCTCGGCTAAAGGAAGGAAAAGCATTTTCAACCAATCTACTATGCTAGCAAAACCATGAATGTAGCACAAGAGAACTATACAACCACTGAGAAAGAACTTTTAGCAGTTGTTTTTGCCTTCGACAAATTCAGGCAATATCTCGTTCTCTCTAAAACTGTCATCTTCACAGATCACTCCGCCTTACGCTATTTGTTTTCAAAACAAGATGCTAAACCTCGCCTGATTAGATGGATCCTATTACTTTAAGAATTCGACATTGAAATTCGAGATAAAAAGGGGGCTGAAAATCTCGCCGCTGATCATCTATCACGCTTGGAGAACCCCGATTTTGAGAAGTCAGATCACACCGATATTCGTGACTCTTTTCCCGAGGAACGGCTAATGGCGATTAAAGAAAGTGAGCCATGGTATGCTGATTATGCTAACTACCTTTCCAGTAGAGTTTTGCCAAATTACATGACCAGACAAGATAAAAAGAAGTTCTTCACTACGCTAAAACATTACTTCTGGGATGAACCCTTCCTTTTCCGTATATGTCCCGATCAAATCATTCGACGTTGCGTGGCCGGTAGAGAGATTGATCGAGTTCTGAAAGAATGTCATGCGGGACCATCTGGAGGACATCACGGTGTGAATATTACGGCACGAAAGGTTTTCGATGCCGGATTCTATTGGCCTACTGTTTTTCGAGACGTTAAGAGATTAGTTCAAATGTGTGATGCATGCCAACGATCAGGAAATATTTCACGACGGGATGAGTCACCTCAGAACTATATCCAAGTCTGCGAAATATTTGACGTTTGGGGAATAGACTTCATGGGACCCTTTCCATCTTCCGGAGGAAATGAATACATTCTCGTAGCTATCGACTATGTATCCAAATGGGTAGAAGCTCAAGCCCTTAGAACTAATGATGCAAGGGTAGTTATTCACTTTCTTAAAAAGCTCTTCGCACGATTTGGGATTCCCAAAGCATTACTCAGTGATAGAGGGACTCACTTTTGCAATGCTCAAATGGAAAAGGTGATGAAAAAGTATGGCGTCCCACATAGGTTTTCTACTGCATATCATCCTCAGACAAATGGACAAGTAGAAAACACAAACAGGGCATTAAAGCGGATACTTGAAAAAACGGTCCACCAAAATAGGAAAGATTGGGCATTCAAACTGGATGAAGCACTTTGGGCATTTAGAACTGCTTACAAAACACCTATCGGGACAACCCCTTTTCGCCTGGTATACGGAAAGGCTTGCCACCTCCCTATCGAACTTGAGCAGAAAGCATATTGGGCCCTAAAGGCCTGTAATATGGATTATTCTGAAGCAGGGTCAAATCGGTTCTTACAACTTCAAGAATTGGATGAACTGAGGCTGGAAGCATACGAATCATCAATCACTTACAAAGAAAGGGCAAAAAGATGGCACGATCAACGAATAAAGAATCCTAAAGAGTTTTTGTTAGGGGATAAAGTGCTTTTGTATAATTCGATACTAAGATTATTCCCAGGAAAACTCAAATCTAGGTGGTATGGACCCTTTTCAGTAAAAAACCAGATGAGCAATGGGGCGGTGGTGCTACTAGACCATGATGGAAAAGAATTCACAGTTAATGGGCAACGGGTGAAGCATTATCAATTGGATAATATTGAAATGGTGAACGATGAGGATATTGTTTTAGAAAAAGAGGGCGGTGGTGAGGAAACGTAGGAGCACGACTACGAGTCTAGCTACAAGACTCTTTAATAAAGAAAAGCGCTTCGTGGGAGGCAACCCATGCTTAATTGTTTGCTTGTTTGTGTCATATATCTTTTATTAATTGTTTATCCTCATGTTTAAATTTGTAAAAATGCTTTATTTTGTTTTTAACTTCGTCTTAATTGCATATAAAGGTATTTTACATAAGGGATAAGTGTAGGGAGGATTACACACGTTTTCAAAAGAAACGTAAACATGAGAATAACAATTAACTAAAAGATATTTATGTTTGTTTGTTCGAGTCAAATGCTTGTATCGAGTCATAATGGATGTTTTGCAGAAATTTTTCCAGATTCTAAAGATGTAAATTTTCCAGAATTTTTTCCAGAAAATCGCAGACCAGTTTTTGTCAAGATAACCTGACGGCGTCAGGATTGCAACCTGACGGCGTCAGGAAGGAGTAAAAACATCAGACTACTTTTTCTCGTTTTCTGAGCTATTTATAAATTTTTGGAATTTTCCAGGTCTTAATTTTCTTAGAAATTCTGTAAACATCCATTCCACAAGCATTATATCCTAGTTTAAATCGAGTCTTATATATATTATTACCGCCGATTTTACGCGAAGGTTTCGTTTGTTTTCTTCAAGTGTGCAGGTTTAGTTTGTCAAGAAGAAGTTACATAAGATTGGAAGGAGCTTTTCACGCAATAATTCTTCTTGGAAAAGAGTTTAACCACCACTTTACACGGATCCTACCGAGCTAATCAGGGGAGTACTAGTTTCTTTCATTTTTAATTACCTTCTTTTATCATAACTTTGATACTTTCGGGGAACATTGGGGACAATGTTCAGTTTAAGTGTAGGGAGGGAAAATAAAACGGGAACTTTGAAACTATGCTTATCCTTGACTATTTGCTTTGTCCAATTGTGATTGTGTAATAAACCATGAGAAAATGTTGGTTAGGGTAATTTTGGCACCAAATTTAAAATTTTTCATAATATATAGGAGTGGGCCATTAGTCTTAACAAAAGCGTCTCACGGATAGGAAGTTGCATGACTAGCACAAAAACCCTTACCACCCAAATTCCACCCAAAATGTGAGGATCGCCCTTAGATTAGTAGGAATTAAAAGCATTCATCTTTAATGCTTAGAGTGTGAACCGGTAGTATAATATATTCTAGAACTTGTTTTGTGATGCATTCCGAGATCGCAAGTGAGGCTACACTTGTGTAGTTAGGAATAACTAAATGATAAGAGGCATTAGGATAAACCCTTGCTTGATACCCGTAATATAATTACTTATTCCATATCGGTTGAGTAATTCCCCCACACCCTTTGCGTTGTACTCATCTTTAGTACACGATACCCCTAGTTAACCCCTCATAGCCTATCCTTTTCGCGGTTCTCGTGATATTTCGGTTTTTCCGGAATATCAATGAAGAGCATTGTTTACACCCCACCCCCAAATATACACCCAAATCACCTTAGCCTACCCCTTATGCACTCACTTTTAGTGCAAATATTTGTTATCACCCTAAACCCTTAGTTCAATTATCTAGTTGCTTGCATAAGTTGCTAAGTCGAGTCATATCCTTTGTATACAGTTTTGGGATGATTGGGATTCATGGGAAAAGTTAAAGTTTATGAAATGACGGGAAGGGAACGTTAAATTCAAATTCCCTTTGTTTGCGTAATAATGTACCCCAAGTGTTTTGATCTTTTCAAATCGGGTCAAATTAGTATTAGAGTAATAAAAAACTCAAGTGTAGGGATATGCTTATAAATCCCTAGTATTTTGATGTTATCTTAGAGGATGGTAGAGTAAAAGTGTATAAAAAAAAAAAAAAAAAAAAAAAAAAAAAAAAAAAAAAAAAACATACGGGCTACCATCCTACATCTATCCTTTAATTTTATGTTTGTTTATTTCAGTTATCTAGAGTTTAGAAGTGTCGAGTCTTGGCTTAGCAACGCCATTCTTCATATGCATTTAACATAGAGATTTTTGACTTACCACCACTAAATAGTCTATCCCACCAAACCCTTATTTCCCTACCGTAATCCTAACGTTACAACCCTTTAAAGACCTCTTTGATAGTCTTTCCCAGGTGCTTACGCCAAAGCGATGGAGGTTTGATCTATTCTCAAGCCTATGGTAATCTATGTACTAGGACCGGTTAATGAGTGTTTATCTTCCATTTCCTATATTGTTATATTTCATTTATACACCCGAGAGAGATGTGAGTATCCAAACACCCCATGTGAGGTGCTAGTATGTAATTTCCGTGCTTGTTATGACTTTTGCGGGGCTTATATGTGTTGTGGACCGTTTTGAATTAATGCTTCATGACCTCTAACTTATAAATTAATTGGCTAAAAGCACATTTGCTTGAGGACAAGCAAATAACAAGTGTAGGGATATTTGATAAGGTTTTAAAAGGTACCATTTTGAGGGGTCGTTTAAGTCCTTATTTGATCACTTTTGTATCCGTTATTGCTTAATATCGTTCCTTTTCACTTTTTAGGTCTCGTGAAGGCAAAATGCTGGAATGGTACTTATTTGGACGAAAAGGCGCGAATATATGAAGAAAATGGCCAAAGTCGAAATCGAGACACTCACAGTTGCTGAAACTAGAAGGCGACGGCGTCAGGTGCTATTGGCGACGCCGTCCCAAAATTATTGTGACGGGACAGAACCCAAAACTCGTATTTTCAAGAGACGGCGTCTAGTGGTGAGAGAGTAGGCCGTCGCTACTCAGACGGCCTAGATGCAATCCAGACGACGTCAGAAGCTGAAGAGGACGGCGTCACGGACATAAGGTGACGCCGTCGCAAGGTTAACGTGGCCAAGACGAAACCCTAATGGCGGCGACACGACGGCGTCACTAAACATAAGGTGACGCCGTCGCAATTGTAATCTTATATATAGAATCCGAATTTTTCAGTCTTTGTGTGGAGAGTCTTTGGAGTAAAAACCTAAAACCGAACCTAAGGTGTCTTGTACAGTATTTTAGGGTTTTAAACCCTATCTTACATCAAGATAAGTCTTTACTTCATTAATTCAATTATGTCTTTGATTATTTGTGTGTATGCTTGCATGTTCTCCATGTCCGGCTAATTTATTTGTGTGTTTGCTTAGGAAGTATGAAACTTAATTATTGAATATTGATTGGTTGTTTCTTATCTTAGTTGATTAATGATCTAGTAATGCGATAGGTCATTCGTTGTGCACTTAATGCTTGATTCATCTTTGTGAACCTTAGAGTATAATTACCTGAGTAATTGTAGGCTAAACCATCCGAAGAGCGCCTTAGAGTAGGAGTCTATAATCTCTAGTGGGTTTGTAGACAAGACCCTTTGGTAAGTTCGAAGAGTTAGGGAGAAACGCATACCCTACAACTTTAGAAACACAACGCAACTAGGAATAAGACGTGACACTCAACCATCAATAGGAGATAATTAAGGAGTAATACAAACTAAGTAAACACATCTTTAAACTATCATACGAGCACACATTAATTAGACATAGACTCCCACAACCTTAGTTTAGATAATTAGATAATAGTAGAGTAATCGGTAGAAATACCAACCCCCCAAATCCAATACCCGAGATTCGTACCTTTCCATTTTCATAAAATATAAAAAGATAAAAAATAATCTTCCTCAACCTTAACCTTAGCGTAGTAACTCCCTACTAGCATTCCTATTCCCCTAGAGAACGATATCAATACCCGTGGCTTACCCTAATTACTACACTACAACAATTAGGTTCACTGCCTAGGGTGTTATAAAACTTGCTCGAAGAAAAGGAAGTTCCTTTGACCCCGAACGACGCGTGTAGCGTTATCAGGAACAAACCCAACAAGGTTCTAGTAATGAAGTGTCGGTAAGCACTGAAGGGGTTGAAGAATGAAAAAGAAATGAAAAGTGAAAAAGGGTGAAAAGAACTAGCCCTCCAATAATTCAACCTTAGGGCAGAAACCGGGTTCAATACATATGCTACTGGTGGTTAATAAGGTAAAGCCGATATTAAAGAATAGGACGTCATGGACCCAGTGATGCACTGCACTAAAATTCCCAAGCCACTCAAGTTCTCTTAAAAGAACTTGTTTCATTCTCATGGGGAACCTACATAATCTATCGACTTTCTCTTAGAGATTGTTGATATTGAAGAAGGAGACCCTCTCTCTAGTCTCTGAAAAGGAAACCAAAGTGCACAATTGAGTCTAAAGCCAAGAGATCATCAATAAATCTCAATACGACAAACAATTTATGAAGACTTACTGTTTCACACAATGTGGAAAGTAAGAATATATATATTAAGAGTCCTACACATTATCCTTGTGGTATTGCCAGAACATCCGAGTGATATGTTAAATATTCACAATAAAGATGGAAATCCTTCTAAAGCCAACATCAAACAAGCTCTTGGTTGTGACAATTCGTATTTTCAGGTCATTCTCAAAACATTACTCATGTTTCATTATTTATCATTTATCGTGAACTAGGTTTACGAGCATCAAATTCACGTAACCGTAATGGTTTAGCAGTGAATTCATGATCATATCATCGAGGTCATTTCATATAGACTAAGTTTAGTCTACATTTCATTAACATCATTGTCATTATTTCATATCAATATTATGCATGGTTTTGCATTTTTCGTTAAACGTTTAATTTTATATTAAATAAACGTTATCGCGTAATTAATTATTTTGAACAATTGATCCATTACTTCCAAAAAGTATCCCGATATATTTTTATACTCATATTAAGTTTATAAAAATAATATTATGAGTTTACCCAGTGTTTTAAATTTATTTCGTATATAAATTGTTATATTTATATAATTACGACGTTTTTCTTAAATACGACACGATTATTATTATTTCACTCAATTTTTGCAAGATATGTATTTTTATAAATTTTATGACCTCAATATATTTTATCTTGACCCGAGAAAATTTATTTTTATCTAACGCTACCCTAAATATTCAAAAGTGACTACAACTTATCATTTAACTTCAAATAACTTACTAAATATTACACTTATACTTGTAAAAGCTACTCAAAAACCAAACTCAAATTTTGTTTCTCATGTATGTCGACATAGAGGGTGAGTCACAATGAAACTTGCCTAAATATCTCATTGTACAAGTATTATACAATTAAACAAACTCATTCATTTTTAATATCTCAAAGTGAAAAAGCAAATTCCTCTCTTCCTTTCTCTCTTCCAAAACCGGCAACACCTAAAGACCAAGGAGGATCACCATATTTTTTCAAGACAAAGTTTTAATTACCCTAGTATCACTCTTGTATAGGTTTTGCAATAAAAACCTCAAGTGATTAGGAAAAACCCTTTGTCCTTAAACCTCATCAATTACTAGTAAGCATTTCATACTCATCATCATATTTCATATTCATTGATATATTTATTTCATCATATTTGAGTAAAAACATGCAAGTCATATGATGTTTGTACCACTTTTACATGATTTTAAGAGTTATATATGAATAAGTCATCCTATAATCACTCCTTGTTATAAATCACTCTTGGTGATGCCTAGGAACCCATGACACCCTAAGAAGGTGTATGGTAGGATTAGAATAGCTTCGGAGTTGTTTTGAATTGGTTGGAATAGGTTTGGCGCGTGAAAAACTCATTTCGACAAGTCTAATTAATGGTCTGTCCTTATTTTAAAAATCTGGAAAATCCGACAGTAAGAAAAATATTTTGGGCTAGATATTTGGAAAATATACTTTAAAACGAAAACGTGGCCGCTTGAACGGATTAAAACGGAGCTATAACGAAGAAGTTATGAATTTTTGAAGTTTGACGACGAAAACTATTAATTTCAGAAATTTCAGCATTGAAAATGTCACTCCTTACGAGTCAAAAATGAGTCTTAAGCTTTATAAATTATGTCGACTTATCAAAAATATATTAGTATACTTTGACACGAATCTAAGGATGTAGAAAACGTAGAAAACGGACTTGTAACGATTAATTTACACGCGATAAACCAAGTTGCCGTAACTTTATTCTATTAGCAAAATTAATATATTCTTTATTACATACTACGGCAACTAAAGGACCATGTTGGTGGACGTTTTTAACAATGATGTAGAACTTTTTATAACGTGATGTCTTCTAGTAAAAGTAAGTTCGCCTAGCATATTTTTCAAAATGTCCAACCGTTCGTCAAGCGGAGTTGTAATGATTAAAATACGGTCGCTCAAAGTTTGCCGAAAACTACTTTTAAACACACAAGTACCATACTTAACCTATATTTTTCTCCGTGATCGAGACCTCTAGGATGAAAACTTAAACACTAAAACTTTGAGATAATGATTCAAGCTTCCCAAAACCGTTGATTTCGTTTCCTAACACTCGACGTGCACCATTTTACGACTAGCTTTTAGAGGCCGTTTTAGTCACTTTCATGAAACTTTCAATGACATTATTTTACGACGAAAAGTTATAATTTCACAATAAATCACTAAATGATTATCGACGGATATCATTTTAACATAAATACATGTGAAGTAATTTGAAAATGGTCAAGACGTTAAAAGATTATATTTTCGACGAGAAGTATTGTTTTCAAAATTCATAAGTGGTATAAATATCATCCGAATTGCATGCATAACATTACATCATAACTTATTATGTATCATATCATTCATAATAGGTCAAGTTTAGTTATTCACGCTACATTTCGGTGTACTCACTTTTGCCATCGCATCATTGTCCAAGTGAGTTTCCATAGCCCCATTTTCAATTGTTTTAATGCTTTTATTAAACTCTTTGGGGGAGATACATGCTAAACTATTTTTATGACTATCATGATTATTTGAAACTACATGCTTAACTTGTTAGGAATTAGAAATTCCCGGTATTAAAGAGTCGGTCACCTCAAGTATATGTAATCATTTGAAAGCTCGTAGTCGTAGTTCTTTTAAGTTAAGTAGTAATTTAGTTAAGTAACACCGTGGAGGACGGACGGGTCTTTACCCACTGTATGCCTGATCCACAGCCCATAGTGTGGCGATTTGTGTAAGACTATAAATACTCTCTACCTCCCAAGGTAGAGAGTTGGAGCTCATAATAATATCTTTCACTTTCTCTCACTAAGTTCCCTAATCCTCTAACTTTCTCTCTCTAGAATTCCATCTATATGATACTTTGTGTTATGGTTTGATGTGTATGTGAAAAGGAATAACTAACAATTGGTATCAAGAGCCATGGTTTTGATCATATCTTACACATCTTTGGATTTATAGTGGTTTTTAGGTGGTTTTTGAGTTTGAAAAAGTTTAGTGGTTTTTGCATCATTTGGTTGATCTCTTGTGTTAAAGTTTGAATTTTGTTGGTACTTTTGTGTTTAGAATCATCAAAAGTGTTTAAGTATTCATTTGGTAAGCTTGAATCATCTTGGTTGGGTTGTTTTTGGATTGAAAAGTGAAGTTTATTTGGTTTTTCAAGCTAGCGACTTAGCTCTCGGTATAGTTTCTTGCTAGCGACTTACTTCACAGATTTGTAGCGACTTACAGTGTTAAAAACTAGCGAGTTAGGGCTAGCGAGTTAAAGTACAAGTAGTGGAATCTCCACTACGGGTAGCGACTTGTTGTAGCGACTTGATCAGTAGCGAGTTGCTCTTTAGCGACTTGTGTTTCTAGCGACTTGTGTAGCGAATTGCTGCCAAAATTTAGCTAGCGACTTGGACTGTAGCGAGTTACTACTTAGCGACTTGCTTTCTATCTAGCGACTTGGGTTTCTAGCGACTTGGCTGTCTAGCGAATTAATTGGTAGCGACTTAGTGCTTGTGTTTCTAGCGACTTAGAGCTTTATCATCTAGCGACTTGAGTGATTGTTTACGGTTTTCTCTTGATTTAGTAAAATCCCGTGAAAGAATCTATTTCCCGGTTTAATCATAGAGTTATAAAATCCCGTATAATCTGTGAACATGTCTACCAACGTCCCTACTGTCATCTCCACTGTTGCCGAGGATGTTCAAGCAGCTGGCTCAGATACTCGTCCACCCATGCTTGACAGAACTGACTACGATTCTTGGGCTCAACGAATCAGATTGTATTGCCTGGGAAAGGAAAATGGTGTCAACATTCTCAAATCCATTGATGAAGGACCATATCGGGTTGAGACGACTAGAGACATACTTGATACTAATGAAGATGGTACTCCTGTTTACGGAATGGACAGACCTAAGATGTACAATGAGCTTGATAATGAGGAGAAAAAGAGATTCGATGCAGATATCAGGGCTTCAAACATTGTTCTTCAAGGTCTTCCTAAAGACATCTACAAGCTGATCAATCATAACACTGATGCAAAGGCAGTTTGGGATAATGTTAAGATGCTTCTCTCAGGTTCAGAATTAACTATGGAAGACAGAGAATCCCAACTCTATGACGAATTTGAGCACTTCAAGATGAAACCAGATGAGAGTGTCTATGAGTACTATGTGAGATTTCATAAGTTAGTGAATGACATGAGGAACATCAGAATGACCATGCCTAATATTCAGCTGAACTCAAAGTTTGTGAACAACATGAATCCCGAATGGCACAAGTTTGTCACATCTGTGA
>BPTQ01000008.1:210502500-210586437 GCA_019973895.1 Chrysanthemum seticuspe | reverse complement strand
AAGTGGTGTCTTTTAAAATAACTGGAATTACGTTTACTTTTTTTTTAACAAACCTTACACAAATTTACGTTTACTTTTAAAATAACTTTACAAATAACTTTTTTTAACAACTTTACAAATAACTTTTGAAAAAAAATTAAAAAAATAAAATAAAAAGCGGTTTGGGTTTGCAAAACCGTGTGCCAGGCGCCCCCCGTTTTTACCCACTCTCCCCACCCCTTTTGTCTTCTTGTCTTTTGTACTCATATCACTCTCTCACTCTCACTCTCTCACACACTAATAATACTACTCTCTCACTAATAATAATACTCTCTCACTCTCTCCCTTTCCGGCGTCTTGTCCGGCCAATATTCTCGCCACGCACCACCGGAACTTTTCACCCCATATACCGAAAGATAGATCGGGAAAAGGTGATCATTTTAACATAGGGCACGCGCGGTATTTCTCACCGACGCGCCCTACATCTAATGTTTTAGATTCGGGTTTTATACATGGAAAGGAAAACTTTTGTGTAAAGGAAAACTTGACCATGTTATAAACAAATTTGAGTGAGGCAAAAGTTTGTTTGTGTGTGTTTATGGAGTGACATGAAGGGTGAAGGAGGTAAGGCTGCACCCAACTTTTATTTTTGAATATTTTCAAACTAACAATGTAATCGGCAATGAAAGTATAAAGATTTTTTTTTTTTTTTTTTTTTTTTTTTTTTTTTTTTTTTTTCAAAATAACAATGTAAAGATTTTATTTTTGAATACGTTTCGAAGGTTAGGGGAGGATTTTATTTTATTTTTTTTATACATGGAAAGTGACGATCTTTTTTTTTGTTTTCGAAGGTTTTGGTATTCTTGATGTTGGGTTGATGTTGTTGTTATTCTTGATGTTGGGTTGATGTTGTTGTTGGTATTCTTGAGGTACGGCGATGATGATAAAAAAAATTCGTGATGTTGGGTTGATATTGTTGTTGGTATTCTTGATGTTGGGTTGATGATGTTGGGTTGATGTTGTTGTTGGTATTCCTGATGTTGGGTTGATGTTGTTGTTGGTATTCTTGATGTTTAGGTTGATGTGGTTGTTGGTATTCCTGATGTTGGGTTGATGTTGTTGGTATTCTTGGTTTCGAATTTTTTTTTTAAGATCTGGTTTATAAAATTGATAGATGATCGAAACTGAATGGACGGTAAAGTGAGATTTTATCGCTTTGCAACCTTCGGGTTTGAGTCTAAAAATTTTCCGAGGCGATGATGATTTTTGAGCCTAAAAATTTTCGGAGGCGATGATGAAAACCGAATGGACGGCAAAGTGAGATAAAATCTCACTTTTGCAACCTTCGAACTGAGCCTCAAAAAATTTCCGACTACGTTTTTTTTTTTTAAGTTTCAAACTATAAAAAAAAAAAAAAAAAAAAAAAAAAAGACTTGTAAAAAAGTTATAACTGATTCAGATATAACTTGTAAAAAGTGTAAAAGTAAAAACTTGTAAAAAACTTGTAAAGAAAAAAAGTGTATAACTAAAAAAAAAAGACTGAAACTTGTAAACAAAAAAAATAAAACTTGTAAAAAAACAAAGGGTGAAAGTGACATGGCACGGAAATCAATGTCCCAATCATTTGAGAGGAGAGAGGAAACGCAGGCACCCCCTAATATTTTTCTAGGGGTGCAACATTAGTAGGACCCATGTTTAAGGCCTATTAGTTAAAGCCATGTGTTAAGTCTCCAAAGCATTTTCCTATTTCATATTTGCAGTAACACCAACATAATACTGTATTGTCTAAATACAACTTTATACTACAACTTTTCATAACCTCAGTTAAAAGTAGCATAGAGTAATTTATTTAGCAAGCAAGAACCAAAGCAACCAAAACTTACTTTACAGTACATGTTTTATCAACCATTAACAGTTGGAACACATTTTTAAGTAATAAGATGTATAAATAAAAAGGCTGCACATTTTTCACTCATCATGTATCCATATCCTTAATTATACAACCACCAAAACAAAATCAATTATACACATATAATAAACAAATGAAGAGATCATACTTGTTTTCTATATACACTACCAATGTAAAAAAAATCACAAAAACCACTCTTAAATCATAACAACTTGTCATGGTCTCCGAGTCGTTTGGGTAAAGTTTTTTTCACACGACAGTGTATAACGAAAACAATATGAAGAAAAAACAACATGACTACGCGTTGGGAAAGATTCCTGAGAAGTTTGGAATTTTGTCGACATGTTTCAAAGCATGTTCCGCAATTTGACGTGTTCGATAATCACCATGTTGAAACGCGTCCACAAGTGCCGTACTAACATTAGGATCACCTGACACTTCATACGCGATATCTTCAGTTCTTAGAAGTCTTTCAACTACCCAAACCGCACGTCTCCCCAAGTTCTCAGTTTTTTTCTCAAGTAAAACATCGAGAATTGGTCTAATTCCTTCTGCTTCACATAAAACCGCAACCCCTTCTTCTATATTCACACCGTCATCTAAAAGAGTCGATAGTGCAGCTAAAGACGCTTCAACAACTTTCTCGTTTGTATGATCTAAAAGAGACACCAGTCTCCGTAAAGCAGGCCCGTCTAATAAGCAAAAGGTATCTCTTTGTGAACAGGCCCCACGGTGGACACGACATAAACCCGTCATCACGGGTTGTTTGCTAAAACAAGAAAACATGGATGCCCAAAAGCCGGGTGTCGGGGATTCGGGGAGTTGGGTCATGTTTTTTGATTCTTGTGATAAATTTTCCAAAGCAAAAGCCGATACCATTTGAACATTATCCAGCCCGTTCTGTTGAAGGAGGCCCGTGAATAATGCTGCGAGATCATATTCCCGACATAACAAAACCGCCTTTGGTTCATCAGGTATTACAAACGTGACACGCGAAAGTACACGAACGAGACCTTCTAAATATGGTGTTACGAACCGGCTTGTCCTCTGTTCACCATGTCGAATCATTCTGATTCTCGAAATCACCATTTCGAACACACCTTCGTCGAGCATTTGTCGCGTAAGTCCTGTATCTCTTTCTGGAAGATCGGCTAAAAGCCCAACCGCTGCCGCTTGTTCTTCGGTGCTCGTGATGTTTTCAGCAATTACTTTAATTAACCCACCGAGCTGACCTGCAGTCCCGCGTAACGAGCTCGCCAACTCTTGACCCATATTTGGTGAAAGATTTTGTAGTAACTTTATCGAAGCTAATCGAAGCTCTTGTTGTGGAGCCTCGATAAACTGAACCAAACTGTTAATCGCACCCGAGCTTTTGATAGCAGAAACGACACTGATTAAAGTAACGGGAGAGCTAGTGAGTCCAACAAGAACTTGTAGAAGCTTGCACTCGATTGCAGGTCCTGTATTATTAATCAAATGTAAGAGATTATGAATTATGTCTTCTGAGACCAGTGTCTGGTGGTTTGGGCCCACAGGGATCGAGTCAAAGTCACAATCAGAGGTGACCACGTTTGCGAGTATAGTAGCGGATATTTCTTTGAGTCGCATCGGGAGTTGGTTGCCTGCGAAAAGGTCTTTCACGAGAGGTGAAAGGATACCTTCCTCAACCAAGATTTTGGCACTTGTGTCACAAGACGAGACTTGATTTAGAGCTTTTAGGGCTGCTTCCCGAGACTGAATGTTACCACTTTTCATGAGGTTGACTAATGATGAACCAACCGTTCTAGCCACAAATACTTTAACGTCGTTGCTTAAAGCCAGCTCGCCGAGGTATGAAGCCATCGACAGTTTGGTTTCTGGAGAACCTAAAGAAAATAAATCTATTAAATCATAATCTCAAAATGTGTCTCCATATTTTCTTCTAGTAGATTTTTTTGGTGTTTATAAGTGTCATGTTGAAAAATTAGAATTAGACAATCAATTGTAGTTGTACACGTTGTTGAAAATAGCGTTTAATGTAGTTGTACAAGTTGTATTAATCGGGATAATCATGTATTTGAGTGATTAACACGTATTGATTATTTAAGAAAAATAAATAGATAAATAGTCCAAAAAGGAATTTTTGTGATAAAGTAGAGACGGTTTACAAACTTCACCACTAAAGGTATGTCAAAAAAGCGGAAATGTACGCGGCCTAACTAGGATATCCACGTGACCTCTCCGAACCCTTTCCCTAGCCACCCCCAAAATATGTACCTAGTGAGGTTTGAACCTGACCACTAGGCCACCTTGGTGGTGGTTGTCGAAAAAGGTGATATGAAACTGATTATTTGACCCCTAACCAATAAGAGAATCTGAAAAATCTATTTAACCAAACATCAACAAGTTTGTATGGTAATTTCAAGTCACAATAACTAGATAACCCCTTAAAAACGCAAATCCAAATATGGGACTTATTAGCTTTATTTTATTTTTTAATATCCCCTAGGATAAAAAATTAATTTTTTTGCTCGTAATGAAAGTCTAAAGTTATTTTAGAACTCATGAATTTTTCGCATTGAAATGCACTTCAGTTGAAAGAATTTCTAGCTTCCAATGTACCCCACACAACATCATATCATATGAACCAAAAAATTTAGTATTAAAATATGGAAACTAAGTAATACCTTCAAGAAGAAGTGTCAAAAGAGGTTGCAATCTACCATTTTCAGCCATTTGCCTCACATTATTTTCATTCTTCTTCAAATTTTCCAAAGTTTTATCTGCTTTCTCGACAGTTAATACATTTTCAGATTTACTACTCGTCATTCCAACTAATATAAGGATAGCTCCATTGACAGACCCGATCTTATCACTTAAAGACTCCAATTTCGAGAGTTCATAAAGCAAGGAGACGGCTTCTTCTCTCTCTTTTGACTGTTCATGTGACAAGAACTTTACTATTGTACGCACATTATCCCCTTCAGCCATTATTTCCTGCAAGAAAAAGGAAATACAATACACATTAATATGCATACATATCGTCAATGACCAAAGTTCGTTACTTTTTTATGTGATGATTATGCAAGTGAAAAAAAACCATTGAATAACTAACAACCTTATTATCGTCATCATCCTCCACCACAACCCGAAGAGTGTCCAAAGTTCTACATCTGACTCTACGACTGCTGCTCTTCAACATGTCAACAATCATAGGAATCAACTCAGCATTCCGAATAATATGTCTATTTGAATGATTCTTTTGACAAAGATGTTGAACAAATCTCAGAGCACGCAAAATATCAGTCTCGGGACAACCTATATTCAGTGACTTGCGTGCTACGTCAAGCTGAACGGCTTCATTTCTAGCACTCCATTCTTCAATAGTGTTCCTTAAAGCAATACTTGGATTCATATCGGTTGTTTTTAATTCTTTTAATGTCAAAGGACAAACAAGCTTTCTTTTGTTTTCTTTACATTCGTTGAACCATTTTTCTATTGCTCCACGTTCGAATGTTTGCCCGTTTTCGATTGTTACAGGATCTTTCATTATTTGCTTTGTCAGTGGACATATGAATGCATCATAAATTGGTTCTATGTATTGTCTTTCGAACTGAAAGCTATCGTCTGACTGGCTACCAAGTTCATGACTATCGTCCCAACTTTCTGCCATTAGACTGAGTATACCCTGTGAAAAGAAAAATGATATCGGATGGAATAAGGTCAAAGTAACAAGCTGATAGAATGAGTGAAGAAAAATAAAGGGTAACCGGAACAGAAAGTGTGAGTCAGGGATATTTTTATTTCTCAGGAGTCAAATTTGTAGATTTTTTTTTTTTTTTTTTTTTTTTTTTTTTTTAACAAACAGATCAAATGGGTCAAATTCTATTAGACAATTACAAATTTTTTGTTGACTAGAGACTTTGAATTCCATCATAGAAGTTTTCACACATGAATCTCTGTTGACATACCATAGATCAGGCAACGTATGTAAGCTTGAAGTTAATAGTATAAAACACAAAAAGAAAGAGATTTATTGGTCATATGGGACATAAACACAAGTTAGTGTGGAACTGTGGATCACAATGCAAAAAAGGTGACTCTTTTAGGACTGAACTGCATAAGCTTATATCGTTAAAACTACTGTTTAGTGCACCAAATGAAGAATATCATATCAAACAATGAAAATTATTGCATTTTTGGAACAGAAGAAAGAGAGAAGATAATCGACTTTACTACACTTTTCCAGCGAAAAATTACTAATCATGAAATTCGGTAACTTTCAAACAACAATATATGAAGATGGGAGACACATGCGTCATATACAGAAAGCGTAGTCACCTTTAAATTTCGTTAGCTCTGTGCAAAATCCGCAAGCTTGGCACCTTTAGCCTAGGTATCAACTCATGGATGCAAAGAGGTCTTCTACACCAGTAAGATAATAAAAGTTAATATAACACATCATAACTTTAGACCCATAACTTCAAGTTCCTTCGTTCATCAAAAACCGTTACTATTTTCATAAAACCGCCCTTTAACACGTGCAATGTTTCCTTTCCAACATTGATAAGTATAAGTAAATACGAGTAGATAACGTGATAATTCCCATCGCAAACATTGCCAAAAATAGAAACATTGCATTCATATGAAAGTAGACGAAAGGGGCATTGTTCCGTTCACTTTTGAAACAAGTAGGGAAGTACTTACTACATACTAGTGATAATCAAACCTGTAATAAAGTGTTCCTTAAGCCAAAATAGTGCATATTCCGTTACATGATGAAGTATACCATTAACTCATCTATACCACATCAAAATTCCTAATAAACTTAAACCCCTAAAACAAATCATCATAAAAGCTATCCAAACTCAAATTGAAAACAAAGAGCCACTGCAAATCATAAAGTCGCCACATAACCAATAACATCAACAACAAAAAAAAACCATAACAGAAATACATAATTCAAATAGAAAACTAAGGACACTTACCTTAAATATAAATACTTGCTACCCAATCAAAACCATACAAAGATTTATCTCCACCTTCTACTATCAATGATTGGTGCAACAAGGTTTAACAAATCCGAAACAATACAAAAAGTGTTATCTTGGTTTTGCAAGAAAACTAACTTTTTTTCTCAAAGAAAGAAAGAAAGAGGAAGGAACCCAAGTGCTGGAATTCTGAAATGGCAAAAACCCAAAAGTCAAAAATGAATTTTTGTGAAAATTATATAAAAACTTTTTTTATATATATATTTTAGAGAGATGAAGATGAGTTGTGTATTGAAGTCAATGATAATAGTCGTCGAATTAGACCGTGGAACAGAGTTTGTAGTGACACATTTGTAGACATGTTTGACAGTTTGTAACGTTTTGACTTTTGACTTCAAACAACATGCAAAGATCTTTTTTTGATTAAGGGTGTCTTTTTAATGATTAATAATAATATTTTTCAATGGTTTTTTTATTTGGTAATAATAAATTAGTGGTTATAATAATAATAATAATAATAAAAGTGTGTTTGGTTTATGGATATGGGGTGGTGTTTTGATAACTATTATACTCCCTCCGTCCCTAAATAAGTGTCCAGTTTGAATTTTCAAAGTCAAATTGGATCAACTTTGACCATATCTATTTTTGCGAGTGTTATATAATACTTGATGCAAAATATATGAATTGATTGGGTTTTAAGTGTATTTTTCATTGATATAGTTTTTCATCAAGTATTATATAACACAAAAAAATTATTTACGGTCAAAGTTGAACCATTTTGACTTAAAAAAGTCAAACCGGACACTTATTTAGGGACGGAGGGAGTATAAAATTAATGGTTGGTTGAATTTTTGATTTTTGGATTTCACTGGTATGAATTAAAATCAATTATCACAATAAATACTTCTTACAATGAATTGCAAAAATAAACACTTTCAAATGAGTTTATCAAAATTGACATTTTGGGCGAACAAATCATTTAGGCGAGTAAACCATTTGCTCTCTAGTTCATTTCACTCACATATCTTCGCTACAAGACAAAGAACATAAAAAGGAAATGCTTTACTCGCCCTCTCAGTTGCTCTCTGTCTCGCTGCAAAACAAAGAACATGAAGAACAAATGTTTTGCTCTCCTTCTCAATTGCTCTCTGTCTCGCTACAAGACAAAGAACATGAAGAGCAAATATTTGCTCGCCTCATGTTTGCTCTCCCAAAATATCGATTTTGATAAAAACGGTTTTAGATGATTGGTTTTGGTAAAAGTAAAGGTAAAGTGTTTATTTAAAAAAAAAAAAATCAGAAAAGTAAACTATGTTTTGTAAAAAGTAATGGGCCTCTCTTTTTCTTCTGTCTTTGTACATTTTATAAAATAATATATCTTTATAGAAAATAATTTAAATTGTTTGTTTTAGTTACTAGTAATAAATATATTCTCTTTTTTTTACATCAAAATTAAATCCCAATTTAAATCATAATTCTAATCATAAACTCATCTACAAAACAAACGGACCATAACTTTCTTATAACTAAAAAACTGAGGGTTAAATAATATCTCGGCTTCTTACTAATTTTTTTTCAAATCTCTTAAGTTTCTAATAAAGTGATCTATAATAAATAAAAATATTGTAATTAAAAAAAACTTTGAATTTGGTGAAAGCATGTGAAAGATGTCAACTTATCATTAGCAATAACATGATTTTGACTCAAGGCCAAAATGATGCAGTGACATAATCGTATATAAAATGAATTTTAATATATATTTGACATTTGTAAGTAAAAAAAACAATTTTGATATTAATATTAATAAAATTAAGTTAATCTAGCAGGGTAGTCAATATCCTATATCGCAAAATTTCGGGTATTGCATCTTTAAAAATGGAGGTTATTAAATGATTCAGTTTGTCAAGTTAATATAAATTTGTGTTTTGTCGATCAAAAGAAAAAAAAAAAAAGATATATTATAAATATCTAACACGCACAAAAAAATAGTAGCTTCATTCATTTAAAGCTTATTATTATATGTCACAACAACACAAGTTGGAAACAATCTTAAAAGATTAGATTACACATCTTTGATTCAAATAAAATATAACATCACAATCGTATTTCCTAAGCTTGCACTTGACCCTGAGTCACGAAATGACCGAAATCAAACTTGAGCAACTCGTTAGTAACATATTCCACACATTAAACCCACAAAACAGACAATCAATGAAATAAAGACAAAGAGCCATTCAAGTTTTTAACATAAGATTGGGCCAAAAACATAACTTAGAATTTGTAACCTACACGTCTATAGGTCGAGACAAAGCAAGCTACGCCAACACCATACAAAAACACATCCGAATCAACTAAAAAAGATTTTATTATTGTAACAACAAAGGACGTCAACCGCGTTTTTAAACCGAGATGGCCACAACAACTCTCTTTGCTTAGTGTTGAAGTAAAAAGCCGTACCTTACTCAAGAAAGGGGCTCCTCCGGATTGTTTGCAATCAGGTCTTTCGGATACCTACATAAGAAGAACACGCGTTAGCTTCGTCTTGGGTTTTATCTCAAGACTAAGCTTTGGCGTGAGAGTACATTTCTAGTAAGAGAAAGTATATGTATGTTTAGAGAGAGAAATCATATCATGAGAAAAGTAAATATTCTTTCTTTAATATGTGGACTTTTCTTGTCCTCTTATGACGGTCACGTGTGGTGATCACGACAATTTTGAGCGGCAAAGTGCTATATTCCCTTTTTGGGACCTGCCTGAGTCAGTCTCCATTTTCCAGATTTGATTCCTTACTCTTTTAGTCGAACGGCGGTCCGGAGCTCGGGATTTGTTCCGGACTTGATATGTTTTCTTAGTTTTGCTTCGTTATGGTTCAATTGGCTAGGGTGATTCGGCTTAGGTCGTTCGACAATTGTAATATTTGTTTGCTTAGTATGGGTCATTCGGTTTGGGCCGTTCGGCCATATACGCTAAGATGTCCTCCTCAGTATCATATTATTAGTAATGCTAATGATGTGATACTTGATTTTTCTTTCGGTACTTTATTTTCCGGAGTACTTGGCCTGTTGGGCCTTGATGGGCTTGGTATAATGTACGTGGCGACAAAACTCATAATTACCCAAGGGATAAAAGACGCTGTCTCTTTTACCTTAGGACTCGGGATTATGACACGTGTGCATGCGGGTTTCATCGTATGGTGTGTATCATGACACGTTCGCATCTGACACAATGCGACGTTTCACACTACCTCTTTTCTTCCTATAAATAGCCAATTTCTGGTTCGTTTTACCACTGTAAATTTCACACACTTTTTCTGAGATGTGTTTGAGACATTCCGCCCTTTGTCACAAGGTATTTCGGTTTTATCTCTTTTTTTTCTCGCTTGGCTATACGTCTTTCCTTGAGATTTAGTATGTCGATGCCCCCTATATCGTAACCTTTAAAGGAAGATGTTCTGGAAGGAGAAGTTCCGGAAGAAGAAACCGAGACATTAAAACCTAAGTTTGACGTACATATATACAATTCAAAAATGAATGAGGATCAGTTATCATGGACAGTTGATCATTTCGGCGTGCCGTTGGATTTACATCCGAGACCTCCTTCGAGGGACCTGACGATGGATAATCTTCTAGACAATGCCATAGGTTTATACCTAGAATATTTTATGCAATGAGGTCTTAGGGTACCTTTTTCATCTTTTCTCTTAAGTGTAATTAGACATTATAAGGTACATATCTTGCAGTTGGTCCCTTTAGGTTTGAACCAGACAAATATTTTTTAGGTTTATTGCCAAAGCCTGCACATAACTCCTACCACATCACTTTTCCGAGTATTCTATAAGTTGACTAAATAGGGTCACTGGTTTTCGTTTGAGAAGAGGGGAAGAAAGGATAAGAAAGTGTGTTTTAGGGAGATTTTAACTGGGTTGAAGGTTTGGAAGAACCAATTCTTTTTTATTGACCGAAGAGCCATCCCATTGCTATACCGTGGAGACATCACGACTCAGTGATTTCTGACCCATTTCTGAAGGGGAATCTAATGAGGCTGATGCGGCAATGCTGGAAGTTAATGTAATCCCTCTCATCAAAGTTTCAAGCGCTTTTTTGTATGCAGCAGGACTCACTACTCATTGGATGTATCCAGGGTTTAGGGTTGCTTTGAGGGATGATCAAGGGAATGGTATAGCCTAAGATTTATTTTTTTGTTTGTCCATTTCTTTTATGTTCTTTCTTTCTACTAAAAGATGTTTTTACCTTTTTCAGCCATCACCATGTCAGAGTATCTCACTAATCCGAAATATAAAGGAGCAGCCATGACAAAGGGTGATGCTTATCGTGAGGGTCAAGAGCATCCTCTGCATGTGAATGTTTCGGCTGATACAAATGCTGTGATTCCGGAGAAAACAGAGGAGATAAAGAAGGCCGAAGTCGTTGATGAGAAGATCTTAGTTGACAAGGAAAGGAAGAGAAGACAAGCCGGGGAAAAAGTTGCTTCAAAGATGGTAGTTTGAAAGTCAGGGTTCAATTCAAACGTCCATTGGGGGAGGGCAGTGGGTCTCGGCCGTCCAAAAGGAAGAAAAACCAGATGGATTTTCGGTTATTGAGTTGGATTCTTTAGAACATGTGTCCCAACCTTCTCCCCTGAACACAGTCTATCCTCAAAACAAGGAGGTTACTAAGGAACATATTGAAGAATAAGGGAGCAATCGTCTGGATGGGCATGATGATGGCGATGAAGGGAGTAAAAATGATGGTGTTTGTGGAGGTGAAGAGGATGGTAATGTTGATAAAGCCGATAAAAATGCCGAGGTTGGCGGCTCAAACACTGGGACGGGAGGCCAGGAGGACGATGAGTCTCGTCCTACAGCCGACCGAACCTTTAAAGAGCAGGACGATAAATCCTCTCCTCATGTAGAAACCTCCAAAACTATTGAGATTCAGAGTGAGTATTTTAGAGTCTTTGTTTATGCAAGTTATTTGTTCTTTAGATTAAAAATTTTCTTTTGTTGCCTCCGCAGGATATCCCTCCCATGCAGTTTCTGGTGGAGACAAAGGCAAAGGATTTGATGAAGAAGCTTATGATGACATTCCGGCGGAGTACCACGTTCCCTAGTGGACCGTGAATAAGAATGGTAGATTGAACACCTATCCTATTTGTTGTGATGTGATGATACATATTTCCACTCCGGTTGAAGATCGGTACTTAGGGTTTCTGACTGATGAAGATGTCGTTCAAAGGGCATGGTTGGGTTTGGGGAAAAGTGTTGCTGCTCAGGATGATATGATGATGCGTTTTGAGACTCTTAGTAAGGAATATTCCAATTTACACGCTACTCATCAGACCTGTGAAAAGAGTGTTCAAGACAACTTCTGGATTTACAGTGATTTGTCAGCTAAGTTCAAGGATTTAGAAGTGGAGCATTCGGTGTGTGCCGTCAGAGAAACTAGTTTGAATGATCGGGTTAAGGAGTTAGAGCGAGAGAAAGAGGAGTGGAGGAAAGTTTCAGCCGGGCAAGCTGAAAAAATTAAGAAGCTGGAGGATGAGTTGGGTATGCTTTTCTGGCAATTGAGGAGGCTGAAAATGTTGTATTACGGAAAGGGAAAAAGGAGTTGGCCGTACCGCTAGGGCAAGATAAGATGGCAAGGATGAATACCGTAAAGGATCTTATTCCAGAGGTCGTGAGCCGTCTTCTTTCAAGCTATGAGTATAAAATGAGTTTGGTCGTTCCTTTCAGTCTTTCTTTTACTACTAGTTGGCTCGGTATTGTGAGTCGAAACCGTTCGGAGGAGGATCTAGGAAAAATTCTTGCATATAATGAAAACTTGGATATTCATGCGAGTGAAAAATATGAAGATTTATATGATGAATTGTTCGTTAAGTAGTACACATATATTGAAAAGATCCGCAAGGCTTATTTCCAACCTCTCACTGAGATCATGAAAATCTATCCCGAGCCTCCTCCTCCGAAGCCAACTGCAGAGAATGTTGAAGTCTCCACTACTGCCCCCGCTTATAAGATTCCGGCTGATAACATTCAGAATCCAGCAAATGCTCCTACCACTTCTTAACTTATAACCTTTCATCCTTATTTTATTGTGAAGCTTTTACCATCGATTGATTAGCGTTGAAGCAAGAAAGCCGCGAGGCTCTAAATCCTTCGTCCGTCGTGACGCTCATATGTGGTTTCGAAGGTTGTAGTGTAGGATAGCTGCGAGGCTTAAAATCATTCGTCCACCGTGACGCTTATCTTGTTTAAAGTTTTTAGAGTATGATAGCAGCGAGGCTTAAAATCATTTTGTAACTGGGGTTTATGATGTGAATGGTCATTTGGTCGCTTGAACTATTTTAATTTTAATTTTCAGTCATTGTCTTAATAATGTTTATGCGCACATGTTAATTATATTATGCTTTGTCACTTCGTGGTTTATTTCCTTCATTTGATCAAGTTTTTCACTTTTGAGCACTGACTACATATTTCCCTGGAAGGGGACAACCTTCGAGGGAGTCACTTGTGAATTCTACTAAAAGAGAAGCGTTTGTCCGGAGTTATGGCAGCCAACAGATTGGTATGAACCATTTTTATAGCACCCGGTGAATTTTAAATAAACTATTTTAATAAGGAATTATATTTATTATTATTTTTTTTCCATTTCGGATTTTCCCGAGCCAATTTGAAGCGAAAAAAAAGAGTTATCTCATAAATCATGAAGAACCGCACTCGACGCGTCCGACAACCGTTAACTCATTTAACTTCTTAAATTGTCTATTATATTTAATTACGAGAAAACTAGTCGTGTAAGTACCCATTTTTAATGGAAAAAATTATTCTGAGCGCGATGGCGTTATTCTCGTAATTTATCTCGTGCTTTTACTTGTCTATTTAAGTCCCGAGCCTAATATTTGCAAAAGTTTACAAAAAATTACACTTATGGTCCCTGTGGTATAGTTTCACCCCGCCCCTTTTACTTCTAATAACCTTACACATTTTTTTTCTTTTTTTCTTCTTCTTTTTAGTTTGGTTTATATAGGATACATCTATGGTTCATTTTGTTTTTACACAAACCCTAAAACACTTCTCCCTCCTCCTCCAAACATATCACCACCTCTTCCTGCCATCTCAGGTCGCCACTACCACAACAGCCTCTCTCATCTTTAACGCAAGGGTCTTCAAGTCGTGAGTTGATTTTGGTTTTGATGTGGTTCCTGTTTTTGGATCAGGGTTTATGCTCGTGATGGCTTCGAGTCACCACAACCGTGTCTTCATCCCCTTTCTCCTCTCTCGTCACTTGTGGGTAACATCAACACAAAACTATTTCGCTTTAAAAAAAAAACTGATTGTTGTCAATAAATTTTCGTGGAATATATTTATGGATATAAAAACGTTTTTAAAGATAATATTGAATTCGTGTGGTGAAAGCTTGGATTAAAATTTGTGCTTTGATTTTTTTTCTAGTCAGAACCGGTCGATCAATATCCGTTTGGGTAAACGGGTCAATTTGAGTTTGATTACTATTGTAGTGTGCGTTGTTTTCTGTCGTGGAGACCCTATATCGGGTCACTGTAGATCAGAGTACATCTATGGTGAGGTCGAGTATGCTATATCCCATGTGAAGTCTTTTTGATAAATAGGTTCAGTTGTGTTTGTTTTGATGGGTATTGTTTTATTGATAACGGATTTGGTAGAACACATTCGGGTCAGGTCGAATGTATAGCCTGAATTTGTGTCGCAGGTTTGATTTGGGATTTGCATAACTTGTTTGTTTAATTGATAATATTTGGTTCTTTCTTTTGAGTGTTAACAGATTTTCTTACCTCGGTTTGGTTTTGCTTAGATAAATATTCGAATAGAATTGGTCATGTAGATATATTGGGACTGCTTGCTTAACCTCTCGTATATATATGAGTAAATTGAGTTGTGTTATTTTTCTTATCGAACCAATAGAACCACAAGTGTAGTCTAGTGTATGAATCGTATTCCCGGATCAAGGTGAAACCGAGAGTCGTGTCTATTTGAGTTCAAAGAAAACGGGTTAACAAGAATATATAAAGGTTCGTTGGTTTTGGACTTAGGCCTGAAACCCATTAAACTTGTGTTAAGACTTAAATCAATGATAGTGATTAAAATTATTTTGATAAGTAAACATTTGATATACTTATCGGATATTCTTACATTTGAGGCTTGGAATACTTGGACACATATCCGATTTAATTTATTTGGATAATTTGGACATCTAACTCATATTAGACTTACACCGGATCAACAATAATATTTGGACTTAATGGACTACTATTAGATTGTAAAGACAATCATTTGTAAAAGTTCAAACCGGATTAATCATTATCGAAACATATTTTAATTAACGAGGCATATCATACTTTCATTTCTATGCTTAATATACATTACCATTATACACTTATTTTGATTTAGAACCAATTATAGAACTAAAAGTATAGTTTAGTAAGGATAAACCATTCTCATTTACTTTTTATTTTAAAACTATGTTATACATAAATTATATATTTTCTTAGCAAATCTAATTGGGGTTATCGGGTAAATGATCAAAACTCAACCATCCATTTATCTTTTCATTATTTGCTAATTGTTCCTTACTTGTTTATTTTCGTATTGTTCCTGTGGGATACGTCTTAGGTTTATTTTTCATTTATTCTCTTTTAGCGTGAGTTGCATGTCGAGTCCTTGTTTTCTTACCACCACACGAAACGTTAAAAACTAAACTTTATCGCTAATGAACTTTTGAAATTAACGATATGAATATTCCACGAAAACTAAAACACGTTACCTTTCGGAAATTCTTTTGCTTTACTAGATTTATTCTGAGATAACATATTCCTATTAGGTTGGGCCGATGTTATACCATTGTTCCTGTACTCTCGATATTGTTATGTTATGCTCTCGATGCGAGTTGTGTCCGTTATGGTTCTTGTGTTACTTCATATCGAGGTGAGTTCATGACCCCTACTTTAATTGTTTTGAATACACTTT
Organism: Chrysanthemum seticuspe; assembly: GCA_019973895.1. Lineage (NCBI taxonomy): Eukaryota > Viridiplantae > Streptophyta > Magnoliopsida > Asterales > Asteraceae > Chrysanthemum > Chrysanthemum seticuspe. The sequence goes on along the minus strand of BPTQ01000008.1, from coordinate 210,570,578 downwards.
TGGGGGAGAATACATGCTTGTTTACTAAATTCCAATATTTGCAAATGACTTGGCTCTTGAAAACTTTATTTGCTGCACTGAAAACTTATTCAACTATTCAATTATCATTACAATAACATTATTTCTTTCGCTGTGCTAAATTCATAATATTTCAATTTTGGACATATATGCGTATGTAATTGTGTGCATGAGTGTTTGTAGTGGTTGATAGATTTCATTTATCCAACAGTCTTCGGGACTGGTTGGATATCCATGATTACATTTAGCCAACAGCCTTTGGGACTGGTTGACAGATTTCATTTATCCAATAGTTTAGCTCCAGCTGGTTTGCGATAATAACTGATTGGATTCCTATTGTGCACGGGACCACGTGGTGGTCGGATTTCATGATGTGGATTACATGATGTGGATTGCATTTCATTTTACTACTTGCTCAACACTATTACTTATACATATATCCTACTCGTATATCAATGCACAGCAAAACTGATTTACTATTTTATTTCAAACCTATGTACTCACCAACCTCGTGTTGACATTTTTAGTATGTATTTTCAGGTTTAGCGCGACATCTTACTTTGGAGGCGTTTGGCATGGCATGGCATGGTCATAGGATACTTGGACAATTTTGGGACCGCTTTATTTTTATTATGGGCCTGTATTTCCGCACTAATTTTGAATAATGTAAACTTTATACTTTTATTTATGAAGTTTCTTATGTAAAACCGTTGTTCTATACTTTGTGTTGTGATACCAATTAGTAGCACCTCACAACCCGAATGCTTCCGCTGTGCCAAATTTGGGGGTGTTACAGTTGGTATCAGAGCCAAGGTTATAGGGAACTGGGTAATTTTCAAAACCTAGACTATAACCACTTTTACGAAAACTTAAACCTATGATCGACACGTGCCTGCCTGCCAAACTGATGTCTCACTTGCGAATTTGTTTCTGCTTCATTTAATGGAATGTGCGATTTACTATTTGATGACTTATGCCAACTTATCTTGGCTATTTACTATTAGTATCTTTGATATACTTATGCTTACGTATCGTATCTATTGCTGAGTTGCGCCCTTTTTGCCCTGCATAGTCTCATCACTCGTCCTCGAGTGTGGACATTTGTTTTGGATTTTTTGGTAATGGATTTTGGGAAGCGAGAGACATGATTTTAGAGTAACTAAGTCAAGTATATCAAAATTCATTGAACCTCGGGTGAATATAGACTGATCACCTATATTCAGCCAGGGATAGTGGGACATAGCTTGATCACCTATGTCCGACTCAGAGGTGAATTTTGCGATACTTGGAGTAGTTATAATAGAATTATGTCCGGGTGGTCTCGGTTAGATTTTGGAAAATGGTAAAGTTTTTGGTGTGTGTATTCGAACACGAAATTTTACAAAAGTTTACCTCCCCACGCAACACACTGGCATCACAATACTTGTTTATCGTGATATTTTATTTTCCTCTCATGTGTAAATTCCCCTCGGGTGGAGCGCTTTCGTCACCACCTGGTCATGATATGACTTCGGATTACCTTTGAAACCGTTGGAACCCCCTGGGTATGTCACCTTCACCCCTACCTCGAACCTTACGCTCACTCGATGACTATACTCTTAGCGTAACCATTTGGATCCGTTAACGTCTACTTATGTTCCGAACTTGATTTGATATTGATTGATAGTCGTCTTACTTTTGGAATCGTGACTTCGTACTCGAACGTTGTACTTTCCGCGTTGAGCACTAAGTACACTGTTGAGGCAACTAACTGACTTAGATTGTAGCAATCAACCCCTCCTTTAGAATTGTACTTCGGATTTGTTAAACTCTCAATTCGGTAGAGATTTGATGCTTGGTAGAACCTTTGAGATTTTTAAGGAGTAACCTAAAACGCGACCTTGGGAGCGGACGCCTAACCTCTCGCCCATCCTTCGGGAACACCAGTTATCCTTGCTACCCTCTCATATAAAAAAAAAAAAAAGAAAAAAAATCGTTATTAACGTACAAACTGTTCTCAATCATCCTACATAACATTTTGCGATCACCCTACAAAATGTTTTACTAATAAATCATGAAATCAAAAATTTGACTGTATTGCCATTTTATAAACAATAAATTTATTTTCCTACAACTCTAAACTGTTTTGCAAACCCTGTTTATAAATTATTTACTCCTTTAGAAAGTATTTTATGCTACTACCTTATAAACTCAATAACCAATATTTTTCTTTGTAACTAAAACCAACCTTTGAAGTGAACCCCGCACCTTGCTTGAAACTATAGATAACCTCCTACCAAGTCTCGACACTGTCTCATCATTTTACAAATTACCCTATTTGTCCCATACGATAAAATTCTGACATACCATCACCTCCCTCGAGAAACTTTTGGACAACTCAACGAGACACTACACTATCGGATAACCCGAGCCAGAATCGCGAGGACGCGATTCTTTTTAAGGTGGGTAGACTATAGCACCCGGTGAATTTTAAATAAACTATTTTAATAAGGAATTATATTTTTTTTTTCCATTTCGGATTTTCCCGAGCCAATTTGAAGCGAAAAAAAAGAGTTATCTCATAAATCATGAAGAACCGCACTCGACGCGTCCGACAACCGTTAACTCATTTAACTTCTTAAATTGTCTATTATATTTAATTACGAGAAAACTAGTCGTGTAAGTACCCATTTTTAATGGAAAAAATTATTCTGAGCGCGATGGCGTTATTCTCGTAATTTATCTCGTGCTTTTACTTGTCTATTTAAGTCCCGAGCCTAATATTTGCAAAAATTTACAAAACATTACACTTATGGTCCCTGTGGTATAGTTTCACCCCGCCCCTTTTACTTCTAATAACCTTACACTTTTTTTTTTCTTTTTTTCTTCTTCTTTTTAGTTTGGTTTATATAGGATACATCTATGGTTCATTTTGTTTTTACACAAACCCTAAAACACTTCTCCCTCCTCCTCCAAACATATCTGCAGCCGCCACCTCTGCCAGCCCCACCACCTCTTCCTGCCATCTCAGGTCGCCACTACCACAACAGCCTCTCTCATATTTAACGCAAGGGTGTTCAAGTCGTGAGTTGATTTTGGTTTTGATGTGGTTCCTGTTTTTTGATCAGGGTTTATGCTCGTGATGGGTTCGAGTCACCACAACCGTGTCTTCATCCCCTTTCTCCTCTCTCGTCACTTGTGGGTAATATCAACACAAAACTATTTCGCTTTAAAAAAAAAAACTGATTGTTGTCAATAAATTTTCGTGGAATATATTTATGGATATAAAAACGTTTTTAAAGATAATATTGAATTCGTGTGGTGAAAGCTTGGATTAAAATTTGTGCTTTGATTTTTTTTCTAGTCAGAACCGGTCGATCAATATCCGTTTGGGTAAACGGGTCAATTTGAGTTTGATTACTATTGTAGTGTGCGTTGTTTTCTGTCGTGGAGACCCTATATCGGGTCACTGTAGATCAGAGTACATCTGTGGTGAGGTCGAGTATGCTATATCCCATGTGAAGTCTTTTTGATAAATAGGTTCAGTTGTGTTTGTTTTGATTGGTATTATTTTATTGATAACAGATTTGGTAGAACACATTCGGGTCGGGTCGAATGTATAGCCTGAATTTGTGTCACAGGTTTGATTTGGGATTTGCATAACTTGTTTGTTTAATTGATAATATTTGGTTCTTTCTTTTGAGTGTTAACAGATTTTCTTACCTCGGTTTGGTTTTGCTTAGATAAATATTCGAATAGAATTGGTCATGTAGATATATTGGGACTGCTTGCTTAACCTCTCGTATATATATGAGTAAATTGAGTTGTGTTATTTTTCTTATCGAACCAATAGAACCACAAGTGTAGTCTAGTGTATGTATCGTATTCCCGGATCAAGGTGAAACCGAGAGTCGTGTCTATTTGAGTTCAAAGAAAACGGGTTAACAAGAATATATAAAGGTTCGTTGGTTTTGGACTTAGGCCTGAAACCCATTAAACTTGTGTTAAGACTTAAATCAATGATAGTGATTAAAATTATTTTGATAAGTAAACATTTGATATACTTATCGGATATTCTTACATTTGAGGCTTGGAATACTTGGACACATATCCGATTTAATTTATTTGGATAATTTGGACATCTAACTCATATTAGACTTACACCGGATCAACAATAATATTTGGACTTAATGGACTACTATTAGATTGTAAAGACAATCATTTGTAAAAGTTCAAACCGGATTAATCATTATCGAAACATATTTTAATTAACGAGGCATATCATACTTTCATTTCTATGCTTAATATACATTACCATTATACACTTATTTTGATTTAGAACCAATTATAGAACTAAAAGTATAGTTTAGTAAGGATAAACCATTCTCATTTACTTTTTATTTTAAAACTATGTTATACATAAATTATATATTTTCTTAGCAAATCTAATTGGGGTTATCGGGTAAATGATCAAAACTCAACCATCCATTTATATTTTCATTATTTGCTAATTGTTCCTTACTTGTTTATTTTCGTATTGTTCCTGTGGGATACGTCTTAGGTTTATTTTTCATTTATTCTCTTTTAGCGTGAGTTGCATGTCGAGTCCTTGTTTTCTTACCACCACACGAAACGTTAAAAACTAAACTTTATCGCTAATGGACTTTTGAAATTAACGATATGAATATTCCACGAAAACTAAAACACCTTACCTTTCGGAAATTCTTTTGCTTTACTAGATTTATTCTGAGATAACATATTCCTATTAGGTTGGGCCGATGTTATACCATTGTTCCTGTACTCTCGATATTGGTATGTTATGCTCTCGATGCCAGTTGTGTCCGTTATGGTTCTTGTGTTACTTCATATCGAGGTGAGTTCATGACCCCTACTTTAATTGTTTTGAATACACTTTTGGGGGAGAATACATGCTTGTTTACTAAATTCCAATATTTGCAAATGACTTGGCTCTTGAAAACTTTATTTGCTGCACTGAAAACTTATTCAACTATTCAATTATCATTACAATAACATTATTTCTTTCGCTGTGCTAAATTCATAATATTTCAATTTTGGACATATATGTGTATGTAATTGTGTGCATGAGTGTTTGTAGTGGTTGATAGATTTCATTTATCCAACAGTCTTCGGGACTGGTTGGATATCCATGATTACATTTAGCCAACAGCCTTTGGGACTGGTTGACAGATTTCATTTATCCAATAGTTTAGCTCCAGCTGGTTTGCGATAATAACTGATTGGATTCCTATTGTGCACGGGACCACGTGGTGGTAGGATTTCATGATGTGGATTACATGATGTGGATTGCATTTCATTTTACTACTTGCTCAACACTATTACTTATACATATATCCTACTCGTATATCAATGCACAGCAAAACTGATTTACTATTTTATTTCAAACCTATGTACTCACCAACCTCGTGTTGACATTTTTAGTATGTATTTTCAGGTTTAGCGCGACATCTTACTTTGGAGGCGTTTGGCATGGCATGGCATGGTCATAGGATACTTGGACAATTTTGGGACCGCTTTATTTTTATTATGGGCCTGTATTTCCGCACTAATTTTGAATAATGTAAACTTTATACTTTTATTTATGAAGTTTCTTATGTAAAACCGTTGTTCTATACTTTGTGTTGTGATACCAATTAGTAGCACCCCACAACCCGAATGCTTCCGCTGTGCCAAATTTGGGGGTGTTACAGTTGGTATCAGAGCCAAGGTTATAGGGAACTGGGTAATTTTCAAAACCTAGACTATAACCACTTTTACGAAAACTTAAACCTATGATCGACACGTGCCTGCCTGCCAAACTGATGCCTCACTTGCGAATTTGTTTCTGCTTCATTTAATGGAATGTGCGATTTACTATTTGATGACTTATGCCAACTTATCTTGGCTATTTACTATTAGTATCTTTGATATACTTATGCTTACGTATCGTATCTATTGCTGAGTTGCGCCCTTTTTGCCCTGCATAGTCTCATCACTCGTCCTCGAGTGTGGACATTTGTTTTGGAATTTTTGGTAATGGATTTTGGGAAGCGAGAGACATGATTTTAGAGTAACTAAGTCAAGTATATCAAAATTCATTGAACCTCGGGTGAATATAGACTGATCACCTATATTCAGCCAGGGACAGTGGGACATAGCTTGATCACCTATGTCCGACTCAGAGGTGAATTTTGCGATACTTGGAGTAGTTATAATAGAATTATGTCCGGGTGGTCTCGGTTAGATTTTGGAAAATGGTAAAGTTTTTGGTGTGTGTATTCGAACACGAAATTTTACAAAAGTTTACCTCCCCACGCAACACACTGGCATCACAATACTTGTTTATCGTGATATTTTATTTTCCTCTCATGTGTAAATTCCCCTCGGGTGGAGCGCTTTCGTCACCACCTGGTCATGATATGACTTCGGATTACCTTTGAAACCGTTGGAACCCCCTGGGTATGTCACCTTCACCCCTACCTCGAACCTTACGCTCACTCGATGACTATACTCTTAGCGTAACCATTTGGATCCGTTAACGTCTACTTATGTTCCGAACTTGATTTGATATTGATTGATAGTCGTCTTACTTTTGGAATCGTGACTTCGTACTCGAACGTTGTACTTTCCGCGTTGAGCACTAAGTACACTGTTGAGGCAACTAACTGACTTAGATTGTAGCAATCAACCCCTCCTTTAGAATTGTACTTCGGATTTGTTAAACTCTCCATTCGGTAGAGATTTTATGCTTGGTAGAACCTTTGAGATTTTTAAGGAGTAACCTAAAACGCGACCTTGGGAGCGGACGCCTAACCTTTCGCCCATCCTTCGAGAACACCAGTTATCCTTGCTACCCTCTCATATAAAAAAAAAAAGAAAAAAAATCGTTATTAACGTACAAACTGTTCTCAGTCATCCTACATAACATTTTGCGATCACCCTACAAAATGTTTTACTAATAAATCATGAAATCAAAAATTTGACTGTATTGCCATTTTATAAACAATAAATTTATTTTTCTACTACTCTAAACTGTTTTGAAACCCTGTTTATAAATTATTTACTCCTTTAGAAAGTATTTTATGCTACTACCTTATAAACTGAATAACCAATATTTTTCTTTGTAACTAAACCCAACCTTTGAAGTGAACCCCGCACCTTGTGTCACACCCCCAATTTACCTGTTTTGCAGCGGAATGGAATTCCTGGGGGATTGACTGTCATAGCACCACAATCACAGTTATATTGAACGACCTAAAGTGTCGTTTTAAAAACACATCGTTTGATATTTAACAAAAGCTTTCAGAGTTACAACATAGGTCCCAAAAGTTACAAAGTTTGCGGAAATACAAATATATTACATGTCCAAACGATGGTTTTGAAATAAAGTGCCATAATGTACAATAATGTAAGTCGACGCCGCGACTCAAAAGGTAGGTCCCTAAACCATGTCATGATGATAATGCCTCAGTTACCTGAAAATACATTGCTAAAACGGGTCAACAATAATGTTGGTGAGAAATCATAGGTTTATGTAAATGTTTTATACGACTACGCAAGTATATATCAGGCATGACAATCATGTCACGTAAAAAATGTTACAATTGCAATAAGCCCATGACACCGAAACTAGACAATTCATAATGTATGCCCCTGCAGAGTGTTTGCCAGACAACTCCGTAATGTTATTAAATGAAATGCATCCGTATGACAAGTTGGGATTCACCAACTCGGATGGAGGCGTCACCCTCGATAGATCTATCCACTCATCCTCGCTTCAAAGATTAACGGTTCATGTTCAGGTAATGGGGACTTTCAAATTGGCAAATGCGGTAACTTAAGCAATGTAAATGAATTTAACATACTTGGTATCGTAATAAAAATGTTGTGCAATGTATTCTCCCCCGTAGGTTTGAAAATAATTAAAAGCATGCGACGGGGCTATGAAAACTCACTTGGTAAACTGGCGTGATGACAAGAGTGAGTACACTGAGGTATAATGTGATGCGTTAACCGGGACCTATTACGAATGATATGATATGTAATGAGTTGCAATGTAATGTTATGATATGCATGCATTACGTATGTTATTTATACCATTTGCGAGTTTTGAAAATAATACTTATCGTCGAAAAATATTCTTTTGACGTCTTGACCACTCAAAAATCACTTTACAAGTATTTACGTCAAAATGTCATCCTACAATGGTTTTATAATGATTTATGGTGAAATTTTCACTTTTCGTCGTAAAACAATGTCGTCGGAATTTTTATAAAAGTAACAAAAATGGCTTTGGAAAACTAGTCGTAAAATGGTGTGTGTCGATCGTTAGGAAACGAACTCGACGGTTTTGGAAAGTTTGTATCGAAATCTAGAAGTTTCAGTTCAGGAGTTTTCGTCATAAAGGTCTCGAACATAAAGATAATAAGGGTTAAAGATGGTGATTTTGTCTAATTGTTGTGTAAAAAGTGAGTTTCGGCCAAGTTTAAACATCCGTAATTAATTTACTACAACTCCGCTATACAAACGGCTTGTCGTTTTGAAAAATATGCTCGGTGATCTTGATTTTATTAGAAGACAATTCGTTCCAAAAAGTTTTGCATCATAGTTAAAAACAGCCCTCAACATGGTCGTTACAGCTACCGTAACACTTGTATCTTAGAAATAATATAGTTTTTCAGAAATTAATAGTTACGGCAATTTTATGAAAACGTGCATATCTTTGTCGTTTCAAATCCGTTTTCTACGTATAATACGTCCTTAGCTTCGTATCGAAGTAAACTAATATATTTTTGACAAGTCGAAATAATTTGTGAAGCTTAAGGCTCGTTTTTGACTCGGACAAAATAAAAACAGCATGCTGAAATTTCAGAAAACTATATTTTTCGTCGTCAAACTTGTAAAATCCATAACTTCTTCGTTATAAGTCCGTTTTTATCCGTTCAAGCGGCCACGGATTCGTTTTAAATTATATTTTCTAAATATCAAGGCCAAAAAGTCGTGCCTACTGTCGGTTTTTCCAGAAAATCAAAACAAGGACAGACCACTTTTTATAGTTATCGAAAATAGTTTTTCTCGGACAAAACCTATTCTAATCCCTTCAAATCAACTCCAAAGCTAATCTAATCCTACCATACACCTTCTTAGGGTGTCATGGGTTCCTAAACATCATCAAGACCAATGAATACCAAGGGGATAATTATAGGATGACCTTAATATATATATAACTCTAAAATCATGTAAAAATGGTATAAATCACATATGTCTTGCATGTTAGCTCCAAAAATGAAGAAATAACTATGAAATGAAAAGGAAACATGAAAAATGAAAGAAACATGCTTACTAGTTAATGTGATGAGGTGAAAAGAACAAGGTTAAACCTAAACACTCTTGGTTTTTATTTCAAAACCTTATAAAGAGTATTAACTAGATTGTATAAACACTTGGACTAGCAAAATTTTTGATCCCTTTGTGATTTCTCTTGATGGCCGGTTAGGAAGGACCCAAAGAAGAGAGAAAACCAATTTTTTACTAACACTTGTGAATGAGAAAATAATATATGTGAAGTAAGACTTTATGGATTATGTAAAAAGATGTATAATCAAGACCATGCCTCATTAATTGTCACCCCTCCCCCTTGGTCGGCCAAGGGGGGAGGTACTTGTAGATATTTTATTTTTATTTTTATTTTTTTCCTTTTTACAAAATGTATAAGTATGATTTGTTAAAAAAATGGATATGTAAGGTAATGTGTAAATATTATTAACTTGTAGAGTAAATGGTAATTTTTGGTGCAAGTAAATTTTAAATAGATCAAAATAGAATGTAATGAGGTAATAAAAATTGTAAAAATACATTCCTTGTGAAATTTGAGTGATAAAATAATTATCGAGTAATTTTTATGAAAAACGTCGTAATAATATAACTTTAACGATTTATGCACCAAATAAATTTAAAACACTAGGTAAACTAAAAATATAGTTTATATAACTAAATGTAAGTATAAAAATATGTCGGGATCATTTTTTTGAAAGTAACGGATTAAATGTTAAAAAAATAATAACTCAAGCGATAACGTTTATTTAATATAAAAATTACGCGTTAAATGTGAAATGAAATGTCATGAATGAACTATCATGATGCAAATGATGTCAATGAAATGTAGACTAATCTTAGTCCATATGAAATGTACGTGATGTTATGATCATGAATTCGCCGTTAAACCTTTAAGGTTACGCGAATTTGGAACAAGTAAACCAAGTTTACGATAAATGTTGAAATATTGAGGCATAAATTGTGTCGAGAAATGACCTGAAAGTACGGGTTGTCACATTCGCCCATCCAAAAAGGAATTCAGTCCCTGAATTCAATCGTTGTTAGGTCTAACGGTGTCGGTGAAAAGATGAGGATACTTGTGTCGCATCTGGTCTTCCCGTTCCCAAGTAAACTCAGGACCTCTTCGAGAATTCCAACGAACCTTCACGATAGGAATACGGCTCTGTTTCAACTGCTTGACCTCGCGGTCCATAATTTCTACAGGTTCCTCCACAAAGTTGAGTTTATCGTCAAGCTGAACTTCGTCCAATGGAATAACGAGCGATTCGTCCGAAAGACATTTCTTCAAGTTTGAAACGTGAAACGTGTTGTGCACATGACTAAGTTCTGTCGGAAGATCAAGTCGATAAGCTACCGACCAACTCTGCTCAAAATCTTGAATGGTCCAATGTACCTCGGGTTCAACTATCCACGCTTTCCAAATCGTACCACGCCCTTCCAAGGCGATACTTTCAACATAACTTTGTCACCCACTTGAAATTCCAATGGTTTGCGCCTAACATCTGCATAACTTTTTTGTCGACTCCTGGCAGTTCTGAGTCTATCACGAATTTGAACTATCTTTTCCGTGGTTTCCCGTACCATTTCTGGACCAGTAAGTTGTGCGTCTCCTACCTCGGCCCAACAAACAGGTGATCGGCACTTTCGACCATAGAGTGCCTCGAATGGTGCCATCTTTATACTGGTGTGATAACTATTGTTGTACGAGAATTCTATCAATGGCAAATGGTTAGCCCAACCATTTCCAAAATCAATCACACATGCGCTCAGCATATCTTCTAACGTTTGAATGGTTCTTTCACTTTGACCGTCGGTTTGTGGGTGATATGCTGTGCTCATCTCTAATCTGGTTCCGAATGAATCTTGCAATGAATTCCAGAAGTTTGAAGTGAATCGACTATCTCTGTCGGAAATGATAGAAATTGGTGCACCGTGCCTCGAGACTATTTCCTTGACATAAAGTCTAGTGAGTTGCTCCATGGAATAAGTCTCTCTAATTGGTATGAAATGGGCTGATTTGGTAAGGCGATCAACAATTACCCAAATAGCGTCGTAACCTCCCGATGTCTTAGGAAGTTTCGTAACAAAGTCCATTGTAATGCGTTCCCATTTCCATTGAGGAATTTCTGGTTGTTGGAGTAAACCTGAAGGCTTCTGGTATTCGACTTTTACCTTAGAGCAGGTAAGGCATTTACTAACGTACGTGGCAATCTCTGCTTTCATGTTCGGCCACCAATAAAACTTCTTAAGATCTTGATACATCTTATCCGATCCTGGGTGAATAGAATACTTTGACTTATGCGACTCATGCATAATCAATTCTCGTATTCCGCCATACAATGGAACCCACATTCTATCCTTGAAACATAATACTCCATCTGCTCTCTTCACAAAACCGTTTGCGCTTTCGGGCATACCATAAAGCTTTTCACTTGGTCGGTTTTCCTCCTTAAGTGCCTCGATCTGAGCTTCGTGGATTTTCGATGGTAAAGGTGAATTAATCGTCATTCCCAATGATCGAACTCTTAAAGGTTTGGTCCTCTCTTTCCGGCTAAGAGCATCGGCCACAACATTGGCTTTTCCCGGGTGATACTTGATTTCACAATCATAGTCGCTGAGTAACTCCAACCAACGACGTTGCCTCATATTAAGCTCCTTCTGATCAAGAATATATTGCAAACTCTTGTGGTCAGTAAACACTGTGTACTTTGTACCGTAAAGGTAGTGTCTCCAAATCTTGAGTGCAAAAACTACGGCTCCTAACTCAAGATCATGAGTGGTGTAATTCTTCTCATGAGTCTTAAGTTGTCGAGAAGCATACGCTATCACTTTCTCATTTTGCATTAAAACAGCCCCTAGTCCTTTATGCGAAGCATTACAATATACAACAAAGTTCTCAATCCCTTCGGGTAGTGCCAAAATTGGCGCGCTACAAAGCTTTTGCTTCAACAACTGAAAAGCAGCCTCTTGTTTCTTTCCCCACTCGTACTTCTTGTTTTTCTGTGTCAACTTGGTCAAAGGTCTAGCTATCTTTGAAAAACCTTCGATGAACCTTCGGTAATACCCAGCTAGTCCTAGAAATTGTCGAATTTCCGTAGGATTTGTTGGAGTAGCCCAATCTTTCACAGCTTCAATCTTTGCGGGATCAACTTGTAGTCCTTGACTATCAATGACGTGACCAAGAAATTGCACTTTGTGGTTCCAAAAATCACACTTCGAAAACTTGGCATACAACTTCTCATTCTTGAGTAGCCTTAAAATCGTCCTTAAATGCTCTTCGTGCTCTTCTTTGCTCTTGGAGTAAATCAATATGTCGTCGATGAACACTATCACAAACTTGTCCAAATACGGTTTACAAACTCTATTCATGAGATCCATGAATACCGCAGGTGCATTAGTCAATCCGAACGGCATCACTTGAAACTCGTAATGACCGTAACGTGTTCTAAACGCTGTTTTCGGAATATCCTCCTCCCGAACTCTAAGTTGATGATAACCCGACCGGAGATCAATCTTGGAGTAAATACTAGAACCTTGCAACTGATCGAATAAATCGTCGATTCTGGGGAGTGGGTAACGATTCTTCACCGTTAACTTGTTCAACTCTCTATAATCTATGCACATTCAGAAGGATCCATCTTTCTTCTTCACAAACAAGACCGGTGCTCCCCAAGGCGAGGAACTCGGCCTAATGAATCCTTTGTCTAGAAGCTCTTGCAATTGATTAGACAACTCTTGCATTTCGGATGGTGCTAGACGGTAAGGTGCTCGCGCAATTGGTGCAGCTCCGGGAACTAAGTCAATTTGAAATTCTACTTGTCGTGCCGGTGGAAGTCCTGGTAAGTCTTCGGGAAAGACTTCAGAAAATTCTCGGACAATTGGTACATCTTCAAGTCGCTTCTCCTCCGACTTCTTCTCGGTTACATGGGCTAAGAAAGCAAAACAACCTTTCTTTATGTACTTCTCCGTTTTGATACACGATATGATACTAAGTCTAGTTCCACTTCGTTCCCCACGAATAATCAAAGTTTCACCGTTATAAGGAAGATGGACAACTTTCTCATCACAAATGATCTTTGCACGATGTTTGGATAGCCAATCCATGCCAATGACAACGTCAAAACTACCAAGTTCTACGGGCATGAGGTCTATGTTGAAGGGATGATTAAGAAAATTGAATGTGCAACCGCGGACAATGGTGTTGGTGCTAACTAAGTTACCATTAGCTAATTCGACAATGTATGATATGTCTAAGGTGGTTGGTTTAATGTTGAGCAAAGGTGCAAATGCATTGGACACAAAACTTTTATCGGCACCCGAATCAAATAAAACTGAAGCGTAACGATTATTGAGAAGGAACGTACCCGTGATAACGTTCGGGTCCTCCCTATCTTCTCCGCCTCCTATAACGTAAACCCTTCCTTGTGCCGTACCTCCTTGATTCGGATTTGCTTGATTCCTTCCCTTCTTACATTCATACTTGTAGTGTCCACGTTCCCCGCAACCAAAACATGTAACTTGTGGCGACTTGCAATCCTTAGTTCGGTGACCAACTTTCTTACAATTTTCACATGGATCAGGACATCGACCCGGGTTATGATGACTCGAACACCTACCACATTTCGGCAAAACCCCCGAATACCCTTTTCCTTCCTTTTGACCCGCAGCATAAACCTTAGCAACCTCTTTCCTTTTGGGTGGTTGTTGGGTAGCATTTCTACCTCTAGTGTTATCCCACTTCCGTTTGTTGTTGTTGCTATTGTTGTTGTTGTAGTTGGATCGGTTATTGTTGTAGTTGAAACGGTTGTTGGGGTTGTTGTTGTTGTTTCGGTTGGTGTTGGTGTATTTACCTCTCTTCACCACTTGTGCCATCAACTTCTGAGTCACTCGAATAGCTTCCTCAATTGTTTGTGGATCAAACGAAGTCACATCTCCTTGTATCACCTCGGGAAGTCCCCCGATGAAAGCCTCTAGCAACTTCTCGTTATCAGAAACCATGGACGGGCATAACGCGGCCAATTCTTGGAATCTCCGAATGTAAGTGTCAATATCATACCCAATGGTTACTAGTTCATAGAACTCGGTCTCCAACTTTTTGACTTCCGTACGAGGACAAAACTTCTTAGTCACCAAACCCTTAAATTGCTCCCAAGTAAGCTTGAAAGCATTCTCCATTCCAATCGGTTGAGCATATGAATTCCACCACGACAAAGCTCCATCGAGTAATGTACTTGTAGCAAATTTGACCTTACTATCATCCGGACAGTTACAAAGCAAAAACACGGATTCCAACTTTTCAAACCATCGAACCATTGCTGTAGCTCCCTCGGTACCTCTAAACTTAGTGGGTTCACCACTTTTGAAATCCTTGTACGAACATTTCTTAACTCCAGATCCTCCGGCATTTCCAGTAGCAGCAGCTAGCCTAGCGGCTTCAGCAGCAGCCGCGGCCTCAGCAGCAGCAGCAGCCACTGTTTCCCTTTCAACTCTTAAAGCATCAGCTATGCTATCATTCACTAACTTTTGAATAGCCGCTTGGGTCATTTCAACTGTAGCTTTCTTCGGTGCCATAACTCTTCAAAATCACAAGATGAAACAATCATGAGAACTCGTAAGTAGAAACAACCATCATACAAATATATCCACAACCACAACATGCATAAAGATAAATGGAATCACAACGGAACAATAACGAAATATCACAAATATAATCACAACACACGTGGATAATATACATGAAAATTTCGGCCTACATGGACCGATATCATACATAATAAAAACCATTCCTACATAGTAGAGTCAATACTTGATATATTTGTTTGTACAACAATCAAAAGACAACAAGTTATTTAAACTACGTCACACACCTCGTGACTAGGATAATAATGGTCAAAACTATACATGACAAAAGTCTACATAAGGCACCTCATGGTGCTCCGCCGGCTCGATCCTGAAGATCACGAACCTGAGTAGTCAAGCTGGCAACCAAACTCCTCAACTCTCCAATCTGACCCTGCAAAGCAACAATACTCTCCCTATTCTCTGACTGCCTATTCTGAATACTCTGATGTGACAAATCAATAGAAACCCTGCCTAACACTAGGCCCTCGACCTCCTCCGCAATGGTCTCAACCCTATCTACCGACAGTTCCTCCAACTGCCGTGACAACCTATCAATCTGGATCTGCTGACTATCAATACGGGCTCCTAATGCCTCGGTAGAAGGCTGTCGAGCAGCTGCAGCCTTAGAGCTCTCGCCTAACTCGAACCTAACAGGTGGCTCGGGTTCATAGATGGTGGCGTAGGGATATCAAAACGAGCACGCTTTTTGAGCGGCAAGTCTGATGCAGGCAAAGGATCCCTAAGAAAATACGATGAGGATGGTGATGATGGTGCTAGTAGTGGTGATGGTGGGTGCATCTGGTAAGGAGCAGGGCTAACATGTGGAGTGGGTGCGACCTCGCCCTCCTCAAAGGGTTCGGTCTCCGTGTCAGTCATGATAGGTGAAAAGGCTGGAGTAGAGCCAATGGAGGATACGATCTCAGTGGAGTGTGATGAAACATCATCCATGATGGGGTTAGCTGGAACATCATCTGTGCTAGAGTCCGATGATATGGTGATGGGATGTGAATCTGAAGACATGTCTGTGACAACCGATGTGAAATAAAAGTAAATAATCTCGAATAAAGTGTAAGTGAATCCGCATAAAAGTGAATATGTACTATGATGAAATGATGAGATGCTATGATAATGTAGCTATAGTCTAGGGTCAATGATGCAACCTAGTTCTCTATAACTGTAGCTCTGGTACCAATCTGTCACACCCCCAATTTACCTGTTTTGCAGCGGAATGGAATTCCTGGGGGATTGACTGTCATAGCACCACAATCACAGTTATATTGAACGACCTAAAGTGTCGTTTTAAAAACACATCGTTTGATATTTAACAAAAGCTTTCAGAGTTACAACATAGGTCCCAAAAGTTACAAAGTTTGCGGAAATACAAATATATTACATGTCCAAACGATGGTTTTGAAATAAAGTGCCATAATGTACAATAATGTAAGTCGACGCCGCGACTCAAAAGGTAGGTCCCTAAACCATGTCATGATGATAATGCCTCAGTTACCTGAAAATACATTGCTAAAACGGGTCAACAATAATGTTGGTGAGAAATCATAGGTTTATGTAAATGTTTTATACGACTACGCAAGTATATATCAGGCATGACAATCATGTCACGTAAAAAATGTTACAATTGCAATAAGCCCATGACACCGAAACTAGACAATTCATAATGTATGCCCCTGCAGAGTGTTTGCCAGACAACTCCGTAATGTTATTAAATGAAATGCATCCGTATGACAAGTTGGGATTCACCAACTCGGATGGAGGCGTCACCCTCGATAGATCTATCCACTCATCCTCGCTTCAAAGATTAACGGTTCATGTTCAGGTAATGGGGACTTTCAAATTGGCAAATGCGGTAACTTAAGCAATGTAAATGAATTTAACATACTTGGTATCGTAATAAAAATGTTGTGCAATGTATTCTCCCCCGTAGGTTTGAAAATAATTAAAAGCATGCGACGGGGCTATGAAAACTCACTTGGTAAACTGGCGTGATGACAAGAGTGAGTACACTGAGGTATAATGTGATGCGTTAACCGGGACCTATTACGAATGATATGATATGTAATGAGTTGCAATGTAATGTTATGATATGCATGCATTACGTATGTTATTTATACCATTTGCGAGTTTTGAAAATAATACTTATCGTCGAAAAATATTCTTTTGACGTCTTGACCACTCAAAAATCACTTTACAAGTATTTACGTCAAAATGTCATCCTACAATGGTTTTATAATGATTTATGGTGAAATTTTTACTTTTCGTCGTGAAACAATGTCGTCGGAATTTTTATAAAAGTAACAAAAATGGCTTTGGAAAACTAGTCGTAAAATGGTGTGCGTCGATCGTTAGGAAATGAACTCGACGGTTTTGGAAAGTTTATATCGAAATCTAGAAGTTTCAGTTCAGGAGTTTTCGTCATAAAGGTCTCGAACATAAAGATAATAAGGGTTAAAGATGGTGATTTTGTCTAATTGTTGTGTAAAAAGTGAGTTTCGGCCAAGTTTAAACATCCGTAATTAATTTACTACAACTCCACTATACAAACGGCTTGTCGTTTTGAAAAATATGCTCGGTGATCTTGATTTTATTAGAAGACAATTCGTTCCAAAAAGTTTTGCATCATAGTTAAAAACAGCCCTCAACATGGTCGTTACAGCTACCGTAACACTTGTATCTTAGAAATAATATAGTTTTTCAGAAATTAATAGTTACGGCAATTTTATGAAAACGTGCATATCTTTGTCGTTTCAAATCCGTTTTCTACGTATAATACGTCCTTAGCTTCGTATCGAAGTAAACTAATATATTTTTGACAAGTCGAAATAATTTGTGAAGCTTAAGGCTCGTTTTTGACTCGGACAAAATAAAAACAGCATGCTGAAATTTCAGAAAACTATATTTTTCGTCGTCAAACTTGTAAAATCCATAACTTCTTCGTTATAAGTCCGTTTTTATCCGTTCAAGCGGCCACGGATTCGTTTTAAAGTATATTTTCTAAATATCAAGGCCAAAAAGTCGTGCCTACTGTCGGTTTTTCCAGAAAATCAAAACAAGGACAGACCACTTTTTATAGTTATCGAAAATAGTTTTTCTCGGACAAAACCTATTCTAATCCCTTCAAATCAACTCCAAAGCTAATCTAATCCTACCATACACCTTCTTAGGGTGTCATGGGTTCCTAAACATCATCAAGACCAATGAATACCAAGGGGATAATTATAGGATGACCTTAATATATATATAACTCTAAAATCATGTAAAAATGGTATAAATCACATATGTCTTGCATGTTAGCTCCAAAAATGAAGAAATAACTATGAAATGAAAAGGAAACATGAAAAATAAAAGAAACATGCTTACTAGTTAATGTGATGAGGTGAAAAGAACAAGGTTAAACCTAAACACTCTTGGTTTTTATTTCAAAACCTTATAAAGAGTATTAACTAGATTGTATAAACACTTGGACTAGCAAAATTTTTGATCCCTTTGTGATTTCTCTTGATGGCCGGTTAGGAAGGACCCAAAGAAGAGAGAAAACCAATTTTTTACTAACACTTGTGAATGAGAAAATAATATATGTGAAGTAAGACTTTATGGATTATGTAAAAAGATGTATAATCAAGACCATGCCTCATTAATTGTCACCCCTCCCCCTTGGTCGGCCAAGGGGGGAGGTACTTGTAGATATTTTATTTTTATTTTTATTTTTTTCCTTTTTACAAAATGTATAAGTATGATTTGTTAAAAAAATGGATATGTAAGGTAATGTGTAAATATTATTAACTTGTAGAGTAAATGGTAATTTTTGGTGCAAGTAAATTTTTAATAGATCAAAATAGAATGTAATGAGGTAATAAAAATTGTAAAAATACATTCCTTGTGAAATTTGAGTGATAAAATAATTATCGAGTAATTTTTAAGAAAAACGTCGTAATAATATAACTTTAACGATTTATGCACCAAATAAATTTAAAACACTAGGTAAACTAAAAATATAGTTTATATAACTAAATGTAAGTATAAAAATATGTCGGGATCATTTTTTTGAAAGTAACGGATTAAATGTTAAAAAAATAATAACTCAAGCGATAACGTTTATTTAATATAAAAATTACGCGTTAAATGTGAAATGAAATGTCATGAATGAACTATCATGATGCAAATGATGTCAATGAAATGTAGACTAATCTTAGTCCATATGAAATGTACGTGATGTTATGATCATGAATTCGCCGTTAAACCTTTAAGGTTACGCGAATTTGGAACAAGTAAACCAAGTTTACGATAAATGTTGAAATAGTGAGGCATAAATTGTGTCGAGAAATGACCTGAAAGTACGGGTTGTCACACCTTGCTTGAAACTATAGATAACCTCCTACCAAGTCTCGACATTGTCTCATCATTTTACAAATTACCCTATTTGTTCCATACGATAAAATTCTGACATACCATCACCTCCCTCGAGAAACTTTTGGACAACTCAACGAGACACTACACTATCGGATAACCCGAGCCAGAATCGCGAGGACGCGATTCTTTTTAAGGTGGGTAGACTATAGCACCCGGTGAATTTTAAATAAACTATTTTAATAAGGAATTATATTTATTATTATTTTTTTTCCATTTCGGATTTTCCCGAGCCAATTTGAAGCGAAAAAAAAGAGTTATCTCATAAATCATGAAGAACCGCACTCGACGCGTCCGACAACCGTTAACTCATTTAACTTCTTAAATTGTCTATGATATTTAATTATGAGAAAACTAGTCGTGTAAGTACCCATTTTTAATGGAAAAAATTATTCTGAGCGCGATGGCGTTATTCTCGTAATTTATCTCGTGCTTTTACTTGTCTATTTAAGTCCCGAGCCTAATATTTGAAAAAGTTTACAAAAAATTACACTTATGGTCCCTGTGGTATAGTTTCACCCCGCCCCTTTTACTTCTAATAACCTTACACATTTTTTTTTTCTTTTTTTCTTCTTCTTTTTAGTTTGGTTTATATAGGATACATCTATGGTTCATTTTGTTTTTACACAAACCCTAAAACACTTCTCCCTCCTCCTCCCAACATATCTGCAGCCGCCACCTCTGCCAGCCGCCACCACCTCTTCCTGCCATCTCAGGTCGCCACTACCACAACAGCCTCTCTGATCTTTAACGCAAGGGTGTTCAAGTCGTGAGTTGATTTTGGTTTTGATGTGGTTCCTGTTTTGGGATCAGGGTTTATGCTCGTGATGGGTTCGAGTCTCCACAACCGTGTCTTCATCCCCTTTCTCCTGTCTCGTCACTTGTGGGTAACATCAACACAAAACTATTTCGCTTTAAAAAAAAAAACTGATTGTTGTCAATAAATTTTCGTGGAATATATTTATGGATATAAAAACGTTTTTAAAGATAATATTGAATTCGTGTGGTGAAAGCTTGGATTAAAATTTGTGCTTTGATTTTTTTTTCTAGTCAGAACCGGTCGATCAATATCCGTTTGGGTAAACGGGTCAATTTGAGTTTGATTACTATTGTAGTGTGCGTTGTTTTCTGTCGTGGAGACCCTATATCGGGTCACTGTAGATCAGAGTACATCTGTGGTGAGGTCGAGTATGCTATATCCCATGTGAAGTCTTTTTGATAAATAGGTTCAGTTGTGTTTGTTTTGATTGGTATTGTTTTATTGATAACGGATTTGGTAGAACACATTCGGGTCGGGTCGAATGTATAGCCTGAATTTGTGTCGCATGTTTGATTTGGGATTTGCATAACTTGTTTGTTTAATTGATAATATTTGGTTCTTTCTTTTAAGTGTTAACAGATTTTCTTACCTCGGTTTGGTTTTGCTTAGATAAATATTCGAATAGAATTGGTCATGTAGATATATTGGGACTGCTTGCTTAACCTCTCGTATATATATGAGTAAATTGAGTTGTGTTATTTTTCTTATCGAACCAATAGAACCACAAGTGTAGTCTAGTGTATGTATCGTATTCCCGGATCAAGGTGAAACTGAGAGTCGTGTCTATTTGAGTTCAAAGAAAACGGGTTAACAAGAATATATAAAGGTTCGTTGGTTTTGGACTTAGGCCTGAAACCCATTAAACTTGTGTTAAGACTTAAATCAATGATAGTGATTAAAATTATTTTGATAAGTAAACATTTGATATACTTATCGGATATTCTTACATTTGAGGCTTGGAATACTTGGACACATATCCGATTTAATTTATTTGGATAATTTGGACATCTAACTCATATTAGACTTACACCGGATCAACAATAATATTTGGACTTAATGGACTACTATTAGATTGTAAAGACAATAATTTGTAAAAGTTCAAACCGGATTAATCATTATCGAAACATATTTTAATTAACGAGGCATATCATACTTTCATTTCTATGCTTAATATACATTACCATTATACACTTATTTTGATTTAGAACCAATTATAGAACTAAAAGTATAGTTTAGTAAGGATAAACCATTCTCATTTACTTTTTATTTTAAAACTATGTTATACATAAATTATATATTTTCTTAGCAAATCTAATTGGGGTTATCGGGTAAATGATCAAAACTCAACCATCCATTTATCTTTTCATTATTTGCTAATTGTTCCTTACTTGTTTATTTTCGTATTGTTCCTGTGGGATACGTCTTAGGTTTATTTTTCATTTATTCTCTTTTAGCGTGAGTTGCATGTCGAGTCCTTGTTTTCTTACCACCACACGAAACGTTAAAAACTAAACTTTATCGCTAATGGACTTTTGAAATTAACGATATGAATATTCCACGAAAACTAAAACACGTTACCTTTCGGAAATTCTTTTGCTTTACTAGATTTATTCTGAGATAGCATATTCCTATTAGGTTGGGCCGATGTTATACCATTGTTCCTGTACTCTCGATATTGTTATGTTATGCTCTCGATGCCAGTTGTGTCCGTTATGGTTCTTGTGTTACTTCATATCGAGGTGAGTTCATGACCCCTACTTTAATTGTTTTGAATACACTTTTGGGGGAGAATACATGCTTGTTTACTAAATTCCAATATTTGCAAATGACTTGGCTCTTGAAAACTTTATTTGCTGCACTGAAAACTTATTCAACTATTCAATTATCATTACAATAACATTATTTCTTTCGCTATGCTAAATTCATAATATTTCAATTTTGGACATATATGTGTATGTAATTGTGTGCATGAGTGTTTGTAGTGGTTGACAGATTTCATTTATCCAACAGTCTTCGGGACTGGTTGGATATCCATGATTACATTTAGCCAACAGCCTTTGGGACTGGTTGACAGATTTCATTTATCCAATAGTTTAGCTCCAGCTGGTTTGCGATAATAACTGATTGGATTCCTATTGTGCACGGGACCACGTGGTGGTCGGATTTCATGATGTGGATTACATGATGTGGATTGCATTTCATTTTACTACTTGCTCAGCACTATTACTTATACATATATCCTACTCGTATATCAATGCACTACAAAACTGATTTACTATTTTATTTCAAACCTATGTACTCACCAACCTCGTGTTGACATTTTTAGCATGTATTTTCAGGTTTAGCGTGACATCTTACTTTGGAGGCGTTTGGCATGGCATGGCATGGTCATAGGATACTTGGACAATTTTGGGATCGCTTTATTTTTATTATGGGCCTGTATTTCCGCACTAATTTTGAATACTGTAAACTTTATACTTTTATTTATGAAGTTTCTTATGTAAAACCGTTGTTCTATACTTTGTGTTGTGATACCAATTAGTAGCACCCCACAACCCGAATGCTTCCGCTGTGCCAAATTTGGGGGTGTTACAATTTTATGGCATCTTGCACCCATCGGTGACTTGCACCTTAATAGTTTTTGGCAACCAACATATTGGTATGAACCATTTCGAGACGTCTTGCACCCATCGGTGACTTGCACCTTAATATTTTTGTGGCAACCAATACTTTGGTATGAAACATTTCGAGGCATCTCGCACCCATCGGTGACCTGCACCTTCATATTTTTTTGCAACCAACATTTTGGTATGAACCATTTCAAGGCATCTTGCAACCATTGGTGACTTGCACCTTCATATTTTTTGGCAACCGGGTATGACCACTTTGAACATTGGCCACATTTCTCCAGAGATCGCGAGCCTGGCAGAGGGGCCACTTTACAATAATGTTCAGAATAATTGATGGAGAAATTGCTTACCTTGTTTTTGGGATAGCGCTATTTGTCATTCATTAAAAAGGCCAAAACATTTGCATTACACCGAACTTGTGAATTCTAACCGCAATGGCATTAAAAAAACAGTTTCTAAGGTTAATAGTGTGCCACGTTCGTTGCACCTTTTTTTCGTCCATCTTCTGTAGCTTATACGAGCCATTCTGATATGCTTCGACAATCCGATATGGTCCTTCCCAATTAGGACCCAGCTTTCCCAGGTTCTCCACTCTACTCACTTCTTTCTTCTGATACACGAAATCTCCTACCCTGAATGATACAGGGTGAGCCCTCCGGTTATAGTATTGCTCCACTTTCTTTTTTACTTAGCTTCGTGAATGGCAGCAATTCCCCTCCTTTCCTACAATAAATCCAAGTTCAAATAATTTCTTCTTCGTTTCCTTCCTCCTTTATCATCATGGTTTTGAAGGTTGGCATTCCTATTTCTGCCGGAATGATCGCTTCGCTTATGTATGTTACGTTAACCGGTGTTTATTCGTTGCTTGTTTTTGGAAAGGTTCGGTGGGCCCATAAGACATTTAGCAGTTCATCTACCCATCCGGATCTGTCCCTTCCTTGTCTTGACTTGAGCCCTTTCATTAAACTCTTATTGGCTCTTTCCACTAAACCGTTGGCCTGAGGGTGAGCTACCATTGTATTCATCTGTTTTATATTCAACTTCTCACACTAGATTTTAAATGGGTCATGAATGAAGTTATAGTCATTTTCTATTACAATTACCCTTAGCAACCTGAACCTACACACAATGTTCTCACAAAAGAACTTCTTAACTTCTTTTCCTGTTGTTCGTGCTAACTGCTAGGCTTCAATCCACTTTCTGAAATAGTCGATGGCCACAATGATGAACTTTACCTTTCCCTATAATTCTGGGAATGGGTCCAAAACATCCATTCCCCACTAATAAAACAAACATGGTGCCATGATCAAGGTTATTAATGTTTTGGGGAGCCTCAGAACTAGAGCATATATTTGGCAGAAGTCACATTTCTGGATCTCCTCTCTAGAGTATCGGTGCATTATCTTCCAGTAGTAACCTTGCCTCATTAACTTTTCAACTACTGATCTTGGTCTGGAGTGCATCATGTATGCTCCCTTATGAACTTCTCTTATAATGTAGTTGGCCTGGATTCCAACGCATCTCCCAACATAGGACCCATGTATGACTTTTTTGAACAGAACCCTTTCTTCTATTACATAGTGGTTAATTTTCATCATAAGCGCTCGAGCTTCATTCTGATCCTCCGGCCAAATTCCTTCTTGTAAACACTTGATGATTTGTGTCATCCAGTTCTCTTCTTCTTCTTCTACGATTGTATTAATAGTATCTTCATCGGTTGATCATTTTTCTAAGACTTCGACCAATATTTCTTTGGTCAAATGTTCAAATGCCACGAATATTAACTTGCTTAGTATGTCGGCTTTCTAGTTTTGTGCCCTTGGGATGTTATGTATCTTGATTTTTTTGATGCATGCAATGTATTCTTTGGCCTTAGCCGAATATTTGATCATACTATCTTTGTAAGCCACAAATTCACCATTAATTTGGATTGCTACCAGGTTTGAATATACCCTCACATCCAATGCTTGTATATTCATTTTCCATGTTATTCTTAAGCCTGCTAAAAGTGCTTCATATTCCGCTTCATTATTGGTGCTGGTGAAATTGAGTCGAAGGGCATAAGTGTACTCTGTTTGGTCCACTCCGATAAGAACTAAACCTGCACAGTCACCTTTTTGTTGGATGCTTCGTCAGTGTATTGTGTCCATTCTTCATGATTGGAGACATTACATATTTCCCTGACCTCTATTTTTTTTACCTTAGACTTCAACATTTATCAGAGTTTCTATTAAGAAATCCGCTAGGACTTGACCCTTAACCACACTCCTAGGTATGTATGTTATGTTGTAAGCTCCTAATTCAATAGCGTATTTTGCTAACTTTCAGGATACTTCTGGCTCATTCAACACTGGTTTGATGGATTGTTCGGTGATTACTTTGATTGGGTGAGCTTCAAAGTATCTTCTCAATCTTCTAGATGAGTGTAATAAAGATAATGCTAGCTTTTCAATTGGTGCATAGTTTCATTCAGCTCCATGCAATGTCCGACTGGCGTAATGCATCGGAACTTGCCTTCCTTCTCTTTCTACGAGCAACATTGCACTCATTGCATCTTTTGATGCTGCCAAGTATACATATAGATCCTCTTTCGGTTTTAGGGTTTTCAGATAAGGAAGTTCCAAAACCATTTTCTTCATTTCTTGAAATGTCGCTTTGGCTTTCTCGATTCACTGATATTCATCTTTATTCTCCTTGGTTATATTTTTTAACGTTTCAAAAAATTGGAGTGATTTTTCGGCCGAAGAAACGATTCAAGATCGCCAACTTTCCACTTAAACTTTGCATTTCTTTGAGTGTCTTTGGGGATTGCATTTCTGCTATAGCCTTTGCCTTCTTTGGTTTTGCCCTGATTCCTCCTGAAGTGACCAAATACCAAAGAAACATTCCTTATTCTACCCCGAAAGAGCATTTTTTTGGATTAAGCATCATGTCGATCTTTCGGATATTATCAAACATCTCAGCTATATCAGCCAGCATCTCTCTTTCACTTTTGATCTTTATGACTATGTCTTCTACATATGCCTAAAGATTTCTTCCGATTTGTGATTGAAATTCCCGGTTTACTAATCGTTAATAAGTGGCTTCTACATGTTTGGTTTAGAAGGTTGTTTTTTCTTCGTCTTTCTTTGCCATTTGTACTTGGTGATATCCTTTGTACGCGTCTAATAAACACTTGTATCGGAATCCCATGACCGACTCGATTTTCCAATCGATTTCCGGCAATAGATGGTAATCTTTTGGACAAGACAATTTGATGATTTTAAAATCTATGCACATCCTCTAGTTGTCGTCTGGCTTAAGATCCAGGTTGGGTATCACACTGGCCGGATGATTCCGACTTTGAGCTATTCTTCTACCTCTTTGGCAACAACTTGGTTCTTCTCTAGTGACAACGTTCGCTTCTTCTGGGCTATTGGCATGTCATTAACATTGGCATTCAATTTATGTTCTATGATTCGCTTGGGTACTCCGGTCATATCTGAGGGTTGCTACGCAAACAAGTCTTTGTTATTTTTCAACAAGGTCATCAGTTGTCTTCTGCATTCTTTAGAGAAGTTTTTTTTGATAGTGACTAGCTGATCTGGAAAAGCTACATTGACCAGGATTTCTTCCGTTCCCCACCTATCTTCCTCTTCTGAAGGTTCTATTATATATACGTTTTGTAGTTCATCCATCTTTGCCTCTTTCTCCAACATCTGCTTCTTTTCCATCCTTTGACATTCTGATATAATAACAGATCTTGTAACTAAAGTAGCTATGCCCCTTGGAGTGGGAAATTTCATCATTGAGTGAATTGTTGAAGGAATAGCCTGGAGCTTCTTTATTTCGGAACAACCCAATATGATATTGTAAGGCGATGGGGACCTTACGAAAGCCAACTTCGTTGTTGTCGTTCGGGATAGTCCTTTCACTCCCTAAGCATACGTCTAGCTCTATCTTCCCCAACTGCTTGATTGATTCTCCTGAAAATCCTACCAAGGGTGTATTGGTTTCCTTTACCTTGGCTTTGATTGACGGACTCAAATTTTCAAAGCAGTATTCGTACATCACTTCTACCTAAGCTCCTACATCGACGTAAATCCTTCGCACTAAGTAGCCTTCTATCTCTGCTTCTATTAATAGTGGTTCGTCAGAAACATCTCCCGGTAAGATCAGAGGGAATGATATAGGCACATTCATCTACTCCTCTTCTTGAACCATCGAATTTCGTTTCCGTTCAGTCTCCCAACCTCGTACCACATTAATAATCTTTCCCTTATCAATGTTGTTTCCTTTGGGAGATAACCTACCCCTTTGTCTAACATCCTGCAAAAGATGATCCAGCTTTCCTGTTTCAAGGGTTGTCTTTAGTTGATCTCTCAAATGGAAGCAATCATTTGTGAGATGCCCCTTTTCCCCATGATATTCACAATATGTGTCCATATTTTATCTTTGAGGGGTTCCTCTCAACAGTGGGGGTGGTGGTAATTTTAATTGGAGCTCAGTTTTCAGGATTTCCTTCTACAGTTTGGTTAGGGAGCTTAAATCTAGCCGGTGAGCTTCATATATATTGCCATCGTTGCAGCGTTAGTTGTTCTTGTATTGATTATCATTGTTTGGGACTACATAATGGGAGTATTGATCATGCGACTTGTAATCATTACGAAGGTCATGTCTATGGTGATCTCCGCCGTATTGTGCTCTTGGAGGCCTAGCACTATGAGAGATAGGATGGTGTTCTCTCCGGTAAGTTTCTGCTGTTTAGTCGCGTGGAAGTTCCGTGGTGTTATAAGCTTTTTCTAAGTGGAAAACGTCATCCACCCTTATCATCATTTCTGTCACTGTCCAGGAGACCCTGTCGGAGAATCGTTTTGCCATTTCGAGGCACTTGCTGCCATTTATGAAAGACGATATTTGCATGTCTTCCGGGACACCCACAATGTAACTGTATTCATCTGTCCAGCACTCTTTGAAAGCAGACAACGTCTCATTTTCTTTCTGAACAATTTTAGTAATTTCCATCGGATCTTTTAGACATTTCTTAGAGGGAAAAACTATTCAAGAAATGCTCTTAAAGAGTTTCCCAATCATCAATGTTACCGTTAGGCAACCTGTCAAACCATCCTCTGGACGAACCGTCTAATGCTTTCTTGAACATCTCGCACCATACTGGCATCTACCATTCTCCTTGGTTAGCTGCTCCAGAAAATCTGGTGATATGGTCGTCCGAATCCGTGGATCCATCGTAGAGTTTTATGTTTGTCGGCATGACATGCTTCGGTCGTGAGAACTCTATGATTCTCCTGCTGAATAAGCATCTCAACGCTTCTTTGTATGGCTTTTGTAGATCGTCTTTGGGTTCTTTTTCGACATCATCATTCTTGGGTTCTTTATTTGTTTCTTCATCAAACTCTATCCGTGTTGGCTTGAGTGGGCTTCCGCCCTTTGTGTTATATTCCTTTATTAAAGCTTTTAGCGAGGTCATGTGAATTAAGATTTATTCTTCTAGGATGGGTGGGTTGTTAATGTTGTTATCGTCCTTTCCATTCCCTTCGGGTTGGTCTTGGAGAGTTTCAAAGGAAAGACCTGTCATTCTTTACTTCTAGTAGATTGAATAACGGGTCCCACGGATGACGCTAATTTATTGAAGTAAAAAACCGTACCACACTCCAAACAAGGAAGGGGCTCCTCCAAAATGTCTGCAATCAGGTCCTTCGGATACCTACACAAGATGAATACGCGTTAGCCTCGTCTTGGGTTTTATCCTAAGACCAATCTTCGACGTGAGACTAAGTTTCTAGTGAGAGAAAGTATATGTATGTTTAGAGAGAGAAATAATACCATGAGAATAGTAAATGTTCTTCCTTTAATAGGTGGACTTTTCTTGTCCTTATCTGATGGTCACATGTGGTGATCATGACACCTTTGGGCGGCAAAGTGCTACATTTCCCTTTATGGGACCTGCTTGAGTCAGTCTCCATTTTCCAGATTTGATTCCTTACTCTTTTGGTCGAACGGTGGCCCGGAGCTCGGGACTTGTTCCGGACTTGATATGTTTTCTTAGTTGCGCTTCATTATGGTTCAATTGTCTAGGGTGATTTTAGGCCGTTCGGCATTTGTAATGTTTGTTTGCTTAGTATGGGTCGTCCGGTCTAGGCTGTTCGGCAATATACGCCAACACTTAGATATACTTCAAACTTGACATGGGTTGTTACATATGAATAACTTAGACAACTAATAATATACACACTACAAAGCTTTTACTAATATATCTTTCACAATTAATACTTCATATATTATATTTTTTGAATTATGATTTTTAATACAGAAGAGACACATAAATAATAAAATTTCAAAATGCAACTAAATTACAAAGTTTTAAAAATATTGTTAGATCGTAAGAATGCCTTAAGAATCAATCTAAACACCTTTTGAAATGTTTTGAAAAATTTATCCCCAAAATAAAAAACTGTGTTTTATAAAAATTGAAAAGGATTTTTAAAGGCAAATGATACAAATGTGCAAAGTATTAAGTAGGGGTGCACAAAAATGAAAAATTGAATCGAAACCGAATAAACCGAAAAACCTCACCGAAAAACCCAAACAAAATGATAAACCTGTAAAAAACTAGAATGAGGGGTTAAATAGTTTTACCAACTAAAAGCACATTTTAAAACATTTAAATTGACTTATGTCAATCCATTTGAAGTATAGATATTGATAGATAGATAAATGAGAACATTAAGTACAAAGTAAGGTAAAGAAAGATAAAACCGTTGACATAAGTATTTATATCGGGTTCTACAAGGGCACCTTCCTTGCCTTACTCCACTCCCCGAGTACCCAAGTCGAGAGTTTGTAAACACTACACCCACAAGCTCCTTATCTTGGCGGAGAAGCCTTCACAACATCACTTACACTTTATATAGTATAAAGCTAGATATCGATTTCTAGTTCGAGGTAGAACCAACCAAACGTTGCTTACACTTTATTCAGTACAAAGCTAGCGGAGTTCCTTTATAATGGAGGAACCATAACCCAACTAAACCAAATAACACAACACCTAAATAACATACTAAGAAGAATCAAGTACAAGAGTCACTTCTGTGATCTTGTGATGATGACGAAGTCTTGCAGCACATCTCTTCGAGCTTGCAATTCTTCTATGCAAAATATCGTGATTTCACCTTTAAAAGGAACCTAGAGAATCACAAAAAAAAACTATATGGATGATCCTTAGATCTAAGGTTAGAGAGGTAAGAATATAGAGAGAATATATGTGCTAAAAGGTAGGTAAGAAATGAATAAGTGACTTACTATTTATAGGGAAAAAATTCTCTGACCCACCGAATCCGTCAGATCCTTCCCAAAAGGGATCCAACTAGTGTAACTTAAGGGATCCGGTATACTGGAATAACCGGTCTATATTTTGGGTTCCAATTCCAAGTTTTGGGTCATGGGTCATGAACTATGGATCATGGGTACCAAACATGATGTCATGCATGATGGAATCCATACTTTGGGTCATGAATTATGGACTTTGGGTCATGGTTCATAGGTTTTACCCAACTTGATATCATGCATGATGTAATGCACATGTCCATGGGTTATTGGTCATGGGTCATTAGTTATGGGTTATGGATAACCCATTCTATTTACTTGCATATTTATTTATTTAACTAGCTTTAAACTTAACTATATATTTTATAAAAATGTAAGTAACAAGTGTTACTTATAAGTGTTTTTATAAAATATTTTTGACTTTATGTAAACTATTTAACTAGATATGTTTGATGGTTTATTATTTGATTAGTGATATGAGTTAGGAAACTATTGGCTCGTAAACTTACGTATTGTATTTATGTTGGGAATTATATTTGAGTTGATAAGACAAAACATATGAAAGATGAAGGATTTAAAAGACAAAGGAGGAATTTTTCAAAAGATTGAAGATTACAGAAGATTTCCTAGAAGATAATTGTAAAAATTAAGAAGATATGTTTATTTCCTAATACTTATCCTTTGTAAACCAATATCTCTATTATATAAAGAGATATAGGTCATATAGTTTTCTGTGTGTCAAGATGTAAAACACCAGGAAAGTGTGTATGTGTCCTAGGTGTAGGGTTTGCGAAAAATGCCTAGTATTTATGTTGGTTTAGCCTCAAGGATCGTTTGATCCCTGTTATTATTGAGTAATTGTACTACACTTGATCAAGTAGTATTGGGGCTTATTGTAGTAGTCATGTATCACAGAAGATAATGATGAAAAACCTTGTTACAATAACAATTGTTTTGTTTAATTATGCTGTGCAATGTATTATCTTTGTTATTGTCAATCCCAGATATAAGGTCTAAACAACCTGAGCTTACAGCGATTTTATCAATTTATCTTATTAAAATGATTTTATGATTGTTATAAAAAAAAATAGAAAGATCTTAAGATATAGATAAATGTTTTTACGGTTTATTTCTATTAACAATCTCTCCCTTTGTTGATGACAAAACATAAAATTATTTTAAGTAAAAATAAAATTTGTAAATTTTGAGTTTGAAGTTTTTACTCTTTTCTCCCCCTTTTTGTTGAAACAAAAAGAGTATCGAAAGAAAATTAACATGAATGAGAAGATATTAAGATAGATGGTCTTTAAATAAGGATGACACCTAAATTTGCTTCTTAGCAATGCTCTCTCTTGACGAGAGCTCCCCCTCATTGAGGGCGTCAAGTGAGTTTTGAAAATCTACAAAACAAAGGTTAGAATAACAACATAGGATATAATATGATAGAAGAAGAGAATAAGTTTGGAATTCCTCAGAAAATGTTTCTGAGCAGCTGGTTCTGCCGGATCCTTTCTAAGAAGGATCCGGCCATCTGCAACCTTTTATCAGCATGTAAAATATTAACTATAAAAAGGAGAACATAAGCATAACATCAATCATACCCATACAATAAAAGAGATGAGTACATAACTAAGTAGAACCATGTAATTAACATTGAGATGAGTACATAATGACCAATCAATAAAACTAAGAACATGTCCCAATGATAATGAAATCCTTATGGAAAATCCAAAGCTAAACTAAGTCTAGAATAGAAGACAAGGGTGACCACTTGTGCTTGCACTTCTTTCCAATGATCCTAAGGATGTTCTTAGGGGTGATTAGGTTTTTTGATGTCATCTAGACAATCAAGAAGGTGATAAAACATGAACCGCTTTTCATCACAAAAATTGTTAATTAGTGTTTTAGTTTGTTGACAGTGGTAGCAAGTTTCATCATGGTTTGGAGGTTGTGAAGACCTATACTCAATCCACATAGATTGGTTAAGAGGAAAGAGTGTGTTTGGAAGAGGTATATTTGGTGGTGGTAAGCTTGATGTTGATGGAAACAAGTTTGAGGTTGAGGGATGTATGATAGATGTTGGATGAGGTGAATGAGTTGGTTGAGGAGACACGTGTGTTGTTGGTGGAGGCACATTAATGTCAACACCCACATTGTTGGGCAAAGGTGGTTGTTGCTTAGACATTCGTTCAATTGAGGAGAATGTAGGTAACAATGGAGGATTAGTAGGTTTAGGAGGCAATTCCTCCAAAGAGTTCATGTATGGATGTGTTGAGGTATGATGTGTATTAAAGAGAAGTTAGCGAGATTCAATGGGAGTTAATAGTGTTGGTTGTGTAGAAATAGGAGTGATTTGAGGTGTTGGATCATTGGATGGAAGAGAAGTTGGATAAATAGGAGCAAGTGATGGTGTTGGTTCAATAGGAGTAGAAGGAGGTGTTTGGATGAAGTCATTAGATTACTTCTTAATATGTGAAGATTCGGTTGATGATATCTCATATATAATATGATCGGTTTTGCGAGGAGGGCTTTTAGTTGAAGAACATGCACTAGATTTTTTAGTCATGGTGAGGAAAGTTTAGAGGATGAAAATTCTGCTGAGAATGGTGATGTTTATGTGTGGGATTAAAATGCAAAACACAAGGGATTAAATAGTAATACTTTATGAAAAAGGTCTTAAAGATACTACCATTAAAATTCTTAGAAATCCAATCACATGCATGCAAAAGTTAAACTAACTGAGTTGCAATATTTTAGGTAGATTATTAAAGATAGTGTTGAGTGTTGGAGAGGATAAAGATAGTTTTTAAACACATAAAAACGTTTTTATCTCTCTGTTAGCCCAGATCTGCCGGATCCTTCCAACCAGGGATCTGGCTAGTGTTGCACAAGGGATCCGGCTCACTGATCCAGAAAAACAGAGAGATGGATGGCATTAATGAACTCTAGCCTATATAAGTAATGTTATGAGTTAAGAGAGATGTCATAAATGATGGAAACCCTGAGCACTTAACTAATACTAGAAGAATAACTCATGATGAGTTTTATAAAGATAAGAGAACTAAACGGAGACTAATAAATGATCAAATAATTGACTTTAAGAGTGATCATTAGTAATAAGAACTAGGAAATGATCAAAGAGAAAATATCACAAGAAATATAAAAAATGAAAATTAAATCTAAAGCATTTTACGAAAAAAAGAGCAAAAGATCATTTAAAAGAAATGTTCATAAAAATGAGAACAAGTAGAGAACAGTGAAAAAAAAGAAGTCGTAAGCATAAGAGTGGAAGAATAGTGAGAGCACAAAAAACGAAAAATCAAAAACATTCTATAACAATCCTAGTCATGCATAATAGAAGAAATGATCCAATGAGACTGAAGATACCTTAGTTATGACTAAAAGGAAATAATGAACTAATTTAATAAGATCAAGGGAGTGAGAGTGAAGCAAAAGGAGAACAAACTGATGTCTGTTCTGTCGGATCCGCCAGATCCTTTTAAAAGGATTTGGCCCTTGTAACTCAAGGGATCCGGCTTCTGAGACCCAAAAGGATATAGTGGGCATGCCAAATTCTTATCCACCTATCGAATTTCAAAACTTATATTTCTAGCAGTAAATATGGGTCAATTCTAGTATAGGAAAGCAACGGGAGAAGGTAAAATAAATAAATGAGCAAACAAACAAGATAAAGACCAACTTTTGATATAAGATCAAAAATGGTAAAATCCAAAGTTAGAGGATACTAACAAACTAAAGAGACAATCATCCTAGCAATTAGTTCAAAATCCCACATACAATATACAAGAGATAGTAAAACATGTTCAAAAGATCAAGTACCATAAAGAAGGACAAATAACCATAAGATACCAACCCACAACTCCAATTACTAAACCCTTCACTTCTTTTTCTTTCCCATTTTCATGAGAAGTGATAAGGATTTAAAACGTACATTTTTAAGGGGTCATTTAAGCCCCAAATCGACACATTTTATATCCGCTACTGCTTAAAATTGTTCCTTTTCACATTTTAGGTCTTTTGGAAGCAAAATGCTGGAATGAAGCATATTTGGACAAAAAGGAGTGAAAACATGAAGAAAATGGCAAAGTCAAGATCAAAGGCCATTCAGCACACCTGACGGCGTCCCAACCAAAGGGCGATGCCGTCCCTTTATTGAAGACTTGATCAAAAGTGCACGTGACGGCTCAGCGAAATTTCTAGTCCTAAAGCCTGACGGCGTCACGCCTTAATTTTGGAAGGCGTCACTCACAAAATCTACACTAGACGCCCAAGATCCAAGATTCAGATGACGTCTCTTGAAAACGCTCCTAAACTATATTTACAAGTGTTAGTCATTTATATGTAATAGGTTGCTTTCATATGGCTTTTATGTTAGTAATTAAGGCTAGGCTTATGTAGAAAGCCCATAAGCCTATGCAAAGGCCCAAAAGGCCAAGGAAGGGACTAGATGTGTTGCCCTAGCTCCCTTCCCCTATAAATACTTGTTTACTTCTCATTTGAGAAGTGTTGTAACTCTATACATTTACGCATAACCTTTTATCATATCCATCGTGTGTTTTGTGTGCAACCGTCTCTCTTAACCTTATTTCTATCATCTTCATGCTTGTGTTAACTTATGGTGACCTAACAGTGGTATTAATCGCCTTCTAGTTAGGTGAAACGGTTTGTTTTTGTAGCTTATAGTCGTACGCGTAAGGTTATTGTGTTACACTTTTCATTTTCTTAAAAGCTTTGATTTTTTTCACTTCTAAACTTAAGATTCTTATGGGTTAAGGTTTATTTAGTGTTAAAGTTTTTGTTTTTTGCAAAAAGTTTCAAACTTTACGTGTTTAGATTAGTTTTTGAACTTGGTTTTGGGTCGTGTACTTGTTTTACGCGTAAGGTAAAATCTCACTTTGGATCATCAAGTTTCAAACTTTCTTGTTATTTTGGTGATTTTGAAGCTGTTTTATCATTAAAATCAAGCTTCCAAAATGTTTAGTGCATAAAAACTAAGCTTGGTAAATTCTGTCCTTTTTTACGCATAACAAAACCCTAGTTTCCTACGCCTAAGCCTCTACGCCTAAGTCAAAGTTACGCCTAATAGTCTACGCGTAAGAATTTTCTTCAACGATCTTCAACGCTGTTGGTTAACTCAGTGTTTTCTTGCTTGGATAAGCCTGAAAACACTTCGACTTGTGGATATCTTTTACACTTGGACAAGTGTAAAGGATTTTTGGGTAAAACCCTAAGTTTACGCCTAAGCTTAAAAGTTTACGAGTAAACACTTTACTCCTAAGGTTCTTACTTTTAAGCATTTAGTTTATGCCTAAGCTTACGTTTAACCTAAAGCTTACGTGTAAGAAGTATTTACGCCTAAGCTCTCTTGTTTACGCGTAAGTGGAAGTTACACATAACAACTACAGTCTACGCCTAAAGGTACTTCATCAACAACATCAAGTTTCATTCGACTACAAAGATCCATCATCTACACAAGTTTCAAGATGTCTCAACCACCATACTCCAACTACTTTCCTCATGACTATCCTCAACAACAACAACAACAACAACAACAACAACAACTACAACAATATCCTCAACAAAAATTTCAACAACCATCATCAGTTTACTTTCCTCAAGGTGCACAACCTCTTCCACCACAAATCCCTCAACCAAACCCTCGTCAACAATATCAGCATGCTAACTACTTCCAATATCAGTTTCTAGCTAAGTATGCTATGAATGTCACAACGCAAAAGGAACCTTCTTGGTTTGCAAAAATGTGTGAAGCTTTAAGCAGCCAACAATCCATTCATGAAGCTGGATCCCTTGATAGACCTCCAATGCTCACTCTCGGAAACTATGATCAATGGGTGATACGATTTTTTAGATTTTGTGATCTCAAGAAACCACATGGTAAGTTTTTGAAGAAGGTCATCCTTGAAGGTCCTTTTCAAATGCCTACTACAACAGTCCCCGGAGATCCAACTGCTGATCCACCAAGAGATGATGTCACCACCACTCTCAGAGTAGATCAACTCACTGCTGAACAACTACTTCACTTGGAAGCAGATGAACTTGCAATGCAATATATCCTTTTGGGTTTACCCAATCTGATTATTTGTAGTGTTGATGCTCAGAAAATTGCAAAAGCTATGTGGGAACACATTCATCTTCTAATGGAAGGCACATAACTCAATAAAGAAGACATGTAATCAAAACTTTACTTATCCTATGAGAATTTCATGATTGAACCAGGGGAATCATTAGAGTCATACTATCATCGGTTTACAGACATCATCAATGACTTGGACAGACACATCATCATTATGCCAAGGATTGCAATAAATACAAAGTTCCTCAGCTGTCTTGGTCCTGATTGGGAAAAGTATGTTACATTCATCCGTCAAGCTAAGAATCTTCATCAAGCAACGTACGCATTGTTGTATGACTACTTGAAGCACCATCAAAAGGAAGTAGACAAAGATAGAGCTATCTGTGGAATCACTGCATCTCCAACTCTACCGGATAATCAAACTCTTGCTTTGTACACTCAAGCTTGTTATCCTCAATTTCCAAATTTGCCAACTGTCTTTACTAATCCACCAAAACAATCTGCTCAGATTACACCATATGATCCTTCACAGCAATCACAAGAAACTCAACTACTTCCTTACAACAACAACACTGATTTAGCACTTTACAGTGAGACACCAAATGAGGATGCAGAAGCTTTCGATACATTGAATCAAGGATTTTTGTTAATTGCTAGGGCCTTTGGGAGATTTTCTAACAAATCCAACAACCGTATTCGTACCTCATCTAACACAAGAAATCAAGCAGTTGTTAACAATGGAAGGGTTGAGGTTCAGAACCGTGGAAATGGTCGTCAGATGGGTATTGGTCAAGGATTTAATGTTAATGGAAGGAATAACATGGGTTCTCCACAACAACGGGTTCAAATGGTTGATCAGGGAAATGTTCAGACTGGGAATAATGGTCTTCGATGCTACAACTGCAACGAAAAGGGTCATCTGGCAAATGCTTGCCTAAAGCCGAGAACAAGAGGCAGCGCTTATCAAAAGGAGGCTTTACCCTTGGCTCTCAAGGATGAAGCTGGTGGAACACTTACCAAGAAAGAACAGAGCTTCATGGCTAATGCAGAATCTGATGATGACATGGAGGACTTGCAAGCTAACGCATCTGTAATGTTGATGGCCAACATGCAAGAGCTTCACATGAGTGACACAGGCCCAGTCTATGACACTGATGGCTTGTCTCAGGTACCGGATCCTAACCTATGTCTTATACATGATCTGATATCTCCGCCTGCATCGGCATACGACAAGGCACAAAGTGTTCAACATGAGCCTTCTACATCTCATCACGAAGACAATCAAATGGATCTCGTAGTTAAATTTGACGATCAAGATGACCTTATGGTTAACATTGATAATCAAGTTGACTCCGTGATTATATTTGAGGATCTAAATAATGATTATGTTGAGACTTACGTTGAACAAAATGAGCCTTTGTCTAATCTAGATCCCGGGCTCATGACCTTATTTCAGACCACCCAATCTCAATTAGAGAAGTGCAATGAGATTAATAAGAATATTAATGCTAAGATTGTACTGTTAACTAAGGATAATGAATGCTATAAGTTACAACTCAAAATTTTTGAAACAAAGGAGAAACGTGAATATAGTTTTGAAGTCGCCTTTTCAAAGTCATACCAAAATGATAAATCTTTGGAAATACAGATACGTGATCTAGTTGAATCCAAGAATGATTTTTTTCTCAAATAGAACAAGAAAAATTTGATCATCAACAACAAATTAACGCTCTTACTTCGAAAACTCAAAAAGCCAAGTCTAAGTTGTTAACATGTCAAAAACAGTTTTCTGAGTACAAAAAACATTCAAGGAAACGAATTGATCAGTATCTTGATGAAATTGTTTATTTACAAAACAAAATCAAAGAGTTTCGAAATGTTGTTTATAAACATGGTGAGTCAATCACAACAATTCAAAATTTTACTTTTAAGCCAAATCCAGATGGATATGGGCCAATTCTTGCTGATTACAAACCACGTTTTTCACATAGAGCATTCAAACCAAATCCTCAAGTGTACAGTGCAGAACATAGAATTGATCATTCCATTATGAGTGTTGTTGAATATAATCATGAAGAGGAATTCAATGCAGAAGACGAGAGTCGATTGAAAATGGAAAGAGTTGAATATAACAAACCATTTGATTATTCAAAAATTACTTTTGTCAAACAACAGGATAATACAAATACACTGTGGGTTATCACACCAATTCCTGAGTCTTCTTCTAATGGTGTTCCCGTCCAACAAGTTGCACAAATAAATGGTCCTTTACCTTCTTTGAGTAAAATCACACCATCACCCGAAAGATGTCAATTACTTAAATATTTTGATACATTCATGTCTGACATTAATCTTGTGGAACAAGAAATTGAACGTAATTCAGAAATAAAAGTTAAAACTTTTCAATCGCCTTAGCACGAAATCTTCGTATGTGTGCAAAATGTTGGGAACGGGATCTTCAGAAGGAGATTGGGCACTTGAAAACAATTTTCAATGCAAACGAGGCATGGACTTTGAAAACTAAACAGAAAAACAAATCTTTTCGAAACTATGTCGATCAACTCTTGGAAGCTGTTATCTGTGCTGATACCATGTCTATTGTTTTGTATCATACTGCTGTTTCTGCATCTGATAACATTGCTGTTAATTATGTTGATTTTGTTGATCATGTTGCAAATGTTGATAATGTGTCTCAAATCGAATCTTTGAAAGCTGAAAACAAGCGTTTGTTAAATGAAATTTCGATTGTAAAACGTCTTCTTCTATGGTGTCAAAAAGATTGTAATGATCGAGAACTTGCTTTGAAAAACAAACTAAAACAGTCGAGTGCTCAAACTTTTGAACCAAAACTCGAACGAATGGATGAGGAAAACGTGTCTTTAAAATGTCAAATTTTAAAATATGAACAAGAAATTGCCAAAGTCAAAACTTAATATGATTACATATT
Source organism: Chrysanthemum seticuspe (assembly GCA_019973895.1). Classification (NCBI taxonomy): domain Eukaryota; kingdom Viridiplantae; phylum Streptophyta; class Magnoliopsida; order Asterales; family Asteraceae; genus Chrysanthemum; species Chrysanthemum seticuspe. The sequence goes on along the minus strand of BPTQ01000008.1, from coordinate 210,531,348 downwards.
TGATTTGCTCAAAAAGACTCATGCTAAAGCATCACAAGAACTTGATAACCATCTTGCATACACTAAAGAGGTCTTAAACATTAGTGGACACATTCGCTCTGAAAACCAAGATTTGTTACACATTATCACAGAGTTGAAAGAGGAGTTGGTGAAACTTAAGAAAGATAAATCTAATAACACAAATTTCCTTGCACCTAGAATGTTTAAAATTGACACTAGGACGCCTAATGACAAACCACAAGATACTAATGTGCTTCCTTCCACTTCTACAGGAGTAGTTGCCTCTAATCCTAGCGTTAGCACTTCACAGCTTAAGATAAAAAATAGAAAGAATAGGAAGTTGCAACGTAAGAGAAGATGAGTAAATACCCCTGAAGTAGAAGAACACACTAGGACTTTGAATAAAATACATGTTGCACCTACTTTAGACATTGCGTTAGACAAATGTAATAGACAAAGTGATGTAATGAATGTTGAACCTATAAGTACTTTGAATGTTTTGTTTGAAGCATCTTGTATTGGTTGTCGTAAAAGCATGTTTTCTGGTTGTCATGATAAATGTGTTGCTAAATCTATCTTATCTCGTAAGCGGAAACATAGAAATCGAATTACCTCTAGGCCCACTAATGCTTCTAAGTCTGTGCTAGGTAAACCGCCTTCTAGTGTTTCTGCAAATATCATTGATGTACCCATAGCACCCACTTCACCTCCTAGGAAGAAAATATCACCTAGTGCATTTACTAAGACCAAAGCACAAACTAGTTGGAGTTGGCAGAGATGGTTACAAAATACACCTGGATTTAAATGGATTCCTAAAATCATAAACATGTATGTTTCAACTGTAACTATAACAGAACCCTCTAACTCTTCGGGTTCTACCTCTACTTCTATTCCACCTGTGTCATCTGTGTGTAATGCAGATGATACAGATCATCCTTTGGATTGTTGATAGCGGATGTTCCCGGCACATGACAGGAAATCTCAAACTTTTATCAAACTTTGTCTCAAAGTTCATCGGGATTGTCAGGTTCGGGAATGATCACTTCGCAGCTATAATGGGCTACGGAGACTTCATCAATGGTAACATCGAAATTAGCAGGGTTTATTATGTGGAAGGTCTCGGTCACATTCTATTTTCAGTCAGCCAGTTTTGTGATGGTGATTTAAAAGTTGCTTTTAGGGAGAAAACTTGTTTCATCTGTGATCTACAAGGAAACGATCTTATGTCTGGAAACCGCACATCAAGCCTTTACACAATCTCAATGCAAGACATGATTGCTTCATCTCCCATCCGTCTACTTTCTAAGGCAACATCTACAAAATCATGGCTGTGGCACCGCAGACTCTCACATTTGAACTTTCAAACCATAACCAATCTTGCATGACACAAACTAGTTGAAGGTCTTCCACTGTTTAGGTATTCAAAAGATCACCTATGCTCAGCTTGTGAACAAGGGGAAAAGGACTCGTGCTCATTTTCCTTCAAAGAGGGAACACAACTCTCAGCATGTCCTTCATCTTCTTCACATGGATTTGTGTGGCCGATGCGTGTGCAGATGATTAATGGCAAACGCTACATTCTAGTAATTGTTGATGACTACTCAAGATGGACTTGGGTTTATTTTATTAGAAGTAAAGATCAAGCTCCACAGATGATCATCACCTTTCTCACGAAAATTCAAGTTCAGCTCCGGAACACAGTTAGACAAGTAAGAACAGACAAAGGAACTGAATTTGTGAACCAAACTCTTCAAGATTACTATGAGAAAGTCGGAATTGAGCATCACACATCAATTGCATGGACACCAGAACAAACTGGAGTTGTCGAAAGATGAAACCGTACGTTAGTGGAAGCTGCAAGAACGATGCTGATCAATGCAAAACTTCCAGATTACTTATGGGCAGAAGCCGTGTCAACTGCATGCTACACTCAGAACCGTTCTATGATAACCAAACACCACAACAAAACACCTTATGAGCTTATCCATAACAGAAAACCGAATCTCAAACACTTTCATGTATTTGGTGCTCTTTGTTACCCGAGTAATGATCGTGATGACTTTGGAAAGCTCAAGGCTAAAGCTGACATTGGAGTCTTCGTTGGATACTGTGAAAACTTAAAGGGATACCAAATCTGGAATCGTCGTACAAAGGAAATTATGGAAATCATTTACGCTAATTTTAATGAGCTCACAGAATAGGCTTATGAGCAAAATAACTTGGAACCCGGACATAACCGTCTCAACTTCCCCTAATCATCAGCTGATCAATCATCTCAACTCACTCGTCGTCAGATGGAAATGTTGTTTGCTCCATTGTTTAGTGACGATTTTGATCAACGTGCTCCAGATGTATCAAATGTCTTCGCTGCTCAACCTGATAATATTCCAATTCCTGATACACCTAAAACAACAACAACTATTGCTGATGCACCTCCGATTGAATCTACAACAATAGCCGAACAAACCACTTCTAATGACACTGATCCAGCTGATGATCTTCTTAATCAAGATGTACCTGCACCAGCGGATTATGATGGAAATTCATTCTTTAACCCTTTCGCTACTGAAACTGTGAATTCAGATGTTTCGGAATCTTCCACCAGCCATCTAAATCCACCAAATCTGCACAATGTATACCAACATCAACCCTCCACACACTGATGGACTAAAGACCATCCTCTTGTTAACATCATTGGTAACCCAAACCAACCAGTCGTAACTAGACAACACCTTGAGACTGACGGAGAACATTGCATTTATGCACTCACCGTTTGTCAATCTGAACCCAAAAACATTAAAGAAGCAATGACTTATGACAACTTGATCGAATCCATGCAAGAAGAGCTGAACCAGTTTAAACATTTAGAAGTATGGGAATTGGTTGAAAGACCAACAAGGGTCTTCGTCATTGGTCTCAAATGGATTTGGAAGAATAAGTTAGATACTGAAGGTACGTTTATCCAAAACAAGTCATGTCTGGTGGCTAAGGGTTATAGACAGTAAGAGGGTATCGACTTTGAAGAATGATTTGCTCCGGTAGCTAGACTTGAGGCTGTACGGATTTTTCTGGCATTTGCGGCTCACATGAACATCACCATTTATCAGATGGATGTCAAAACTGCTTTTCTGAATGGTAAACTGAAGGAAATAGTATATGCTAGTAAGCCAGAAGGATTTGTTGATCCAAATTTCCCTAATCACATCTACAAACTGAACAAGGCTCTCTACGGTCTCAAACAAGCCCCTCAGGCTTGGTATGATAAGTTGTCATCCTTTCTCCTTGCTAATTATTTTATCAAAGGATCGGTCGACCGAACACTGTTTATTCAATATCATGGGGTACACATTTTAATTGTTCAGATTTATGTGGATGATATCATTTTTGGTTCTACCTACAAAAGTACTCAAACGCTTTTTCAAAACTAATGAAAAAAAATTTTGAAATGTCAATGATGGGTGAACTTGCGTTCTTCTTAGGACTACAAGTTCATCAATCACCCCGTGGTAATTTCTTAAGTCAGTTCAAATATGCTCTTAAAATATTGAATAAACATGGAATGCAAAGTTGTGACACTTATGCAACACCAATGGCACATACCAACAAACCGGATGCTGATTTACATGGGAAATTGGTTGACCCTACCAAATACCAAAGTATTATTGGGTCTCTCATGTATCTAACAGCCAGTAGACCCGACATTGTATTTTCTGTATATCTTTGCTCCCGTTATCAGTCAAGACCAACTGAAAGACACCTCTCTGAGGCTAAAAGAATCCTCTGATATTTAAAGGGAACCATTAATTTGGGGATATGGTATCCGAAGGATTCTGGTTTAACTAATAGCTTTTTCAGAAGCTGACCATGCAGGATGCTTAGATTCACGGAAAAGTATTTCAGGAGGTTTACAATTCCTTGGTGATAAATTGGTGTCATGGCAATCGAAGAAACATGATTGTACATCGTTGTCCTCAACTGAAGCAGAATATGTAGCCATGTCTGCATGTTGTGCTTAAGTCATTTGGATGAGAACACAACTCAAGGATTATGGTTATGTATTTGACAGAATTCCAGTGTACTTTGACAATCGAAGTGCTATTGCGATCTCGTGCAACACCGTTCAACACTCGAAGTCAAAGCGCATCGATCTTCGATATCATTTCATCAAAGAGCATGTGGAAAAGGGTACCGTTGAATTATACTTTGTAGGTACAGAACACCAATTGGCGGATCTTCTCACTAAAGTCTTGCCTCTCGGAAGATATACTGATTTGATTCACCGTATTGGTATGAGGTGTTTGACTCCAAAAGAACTGAACGAACTTTTAACACATTCTTAAAAAGTCAAACACCAAAACCTCTTTTGTAAATATTTTTTTCAAAAACAAAATACAAAATTATAAAATCTGATAAAACACAAAAATACTCTTCTATCTAATTTTCTATCTAAAATCAAACATTGCAAGTACAAAATTTCCATCAACAATGTGTTCTATTAAACATTTCACAATTTTCCCGAACAAGTGTTGAGGGGGAGAATGTAAATATTTTTCAGTTTCATAAAACCTTGTACTTGCATGTTACCGATAATATGTTGTTTCTTCTATGGTGGATACATATCTTGTTATATGATATCCTAGGACTCAAATGTTTACAAATTTCACTATTTCAAAAGTTGAGGGGGAGTATCATTAAGTTTCTTTCCTTAAATGGTATTTTGTTTAACCAAAATGGAAGTTAATGGGTCTTGGTTGAAAAAGTGTGAGGTTAAGGGACTAAACTTGTCAATTTGGAAAAACAATTTTAACAAAAGTCCCAAAGCTAACTCATTCAATGCACCAACTACTTGCATTTAATTTTCAAGCCTCCATGATCCATCGGCTCACATTTGATCTACAAATCCGTTCTACAAAATCAAAATCTGTAAGTGCCAAAAGGTTTAGATCATGTTTTTAAACATTGGTTTTCAATATCTTTTCAATCCAACGGTTCAATCTTTCAAAAACTTTGATTTTGTGTTTACGCGTATGCGTAAGAACTAGGATCATGCCTTAGTGTGTTTGTGATGAAATAGATTGTCTCAAAACCTTTCTAAATGCATTATGAAGCTATTTCAATCATTTGTTCTAACCCAGAAACACTAATTGTTAATTTTTGAAAATTAGGGTTTATGAACGAATTTAGGGGTTTTCGCATATGAATGTTTTGATGCTATTAGATGGTCTCAGTAGTTTTATAACATGTTAAATTACAAGAAACGCGCCTTTGATTATACCCAGTAACATCAAAAGTTGATAACTTGAATTTTAGGGTTTATAGGGTCGTTGCACATGAATCTTTTGATTGTTTGAGTATTTTGTGTTAAAACTTCTTGTAATCTACTCATTAGACATCTAAGAACATGCAGAAACAAATCTTGATGATTTTCTATGGCTAAATCTGATATGCGTAGATTCTAGGGTTTAGGGTTTTAGAATCTTACGCGTAAACTGTTCTTAGTTTATATGATTGGATTTTATGCCTGTTTTGTCTTTCTGAGAGTGTTAGAATTTCTTTGTAATCAAGTCTTCTTGTTTATGTGCTTCAGGTCTCTTACACGTAAAAATCAGACTAAAGGTGTTCATGATGATTACGCATATGGAAAACCTTTATGCGTAAAGGTTAAGCATAAGAGTATTCTTACGCGTAACTCTTACGCGTAAGGGGTCTACAGTGGAACTACGCGTATCCTGGAAGGATATACGTAAACTAAGATGTTTACGCCTAAGGGTTACTCTTATGAGTAAAACTTACGCGTAACTTCTATTGCTAAAGCTTACGCGTAAGCATATAAGCTAATGGTATAGTTTTACGCGTAAGAAATTCTTACGCCTAAGGCTTGCCCTTACGCTTAAGCTTACACCTACGCCTAAAGCACATTCTTTACGCATAAACTTATATGTTTATGCTTAAGCCAACTTTTCACCTTGTTTTGATATGTTATGCGTAGAATACTTGTGTTAGTTACACTTAAGTCACAAAAACCAAAATGTTACTCATAAGCTCTCAAAAGTTAAAATGTTATGTGTTTAAGTGATATTTGGACATTAAAACTTCAAAATTAACATACTCACGTAACTTATCACATTAACTTCAAACAATTGGACTTAAAGTGACTTTGGACTCGTAACATTCATAAACATGATAACTTCAATCAAGTAATTGGACAATAAAATCAAACTAAAACTAACACAATGTGTTTCAATATGTTGGTTCTTTTGTCTCAATATATTTTAGATCAAAAAATGGTTGTCAATCAAGAGAATCTCAATGCCCCAAATGAGCTCACTGTGGCAGATATCTTCCCTGCGGATTACCACAAAACCATCGGAAAGAACAATCTTCGAGTCGACTTCAACAACTTCACATGCTTAGAATCCTCATGCAGATTTACTGTTGACATCCTCAAAGATCATCCCTTCCATCTCATGCTCACTAACTCTGCTTCAGTACCCGAAATCTGCATCCATCAGTTCTGGCACACTATGGACAAAATCGATGGTCGAGATGCAGTGAAAGTGACCATTGGCTCCAAGGAAGTCACAGTTACAGTGGCGAATCTTCGTGTCATTCTTCTTCTTCCAGTCATTCGGTCTATTGAATACGTTCCAACTCTAAGTGAAGAGGAAGTATTGGAGTTCATGGTTAACATTGGATATGACGAAGCTTCTGGCATCATCTCCAAGCATTCCAGTGTCAATCTCAAAAATATTCCACAACCATGGAGGACTCTCTACATCATGATCGCCAAGTCAGTATCAGGGAGAGATAGTGAACATGAACACCCAAAGCTGATGCATCTTCAAATTTTTTGGGGAATGGTTCATAGGAAACACATTGATTATGCAAGCTTAATCTGGGAAGACATGATGCAACATTACAGGTTGCCTGGTAACAAGATTCCCTTCATTAGATACACCAAGTTGCTGATCCACAATCTTCTTGGGAAGCACCAGGATATCCCACTGAGAATCAATGACCCTGCCACACACTCAATGTTGTATGAGCCTACCTTGAATACTATCAGATTCAAAGACTCCTCAACCCGTAAACAAGGTTCATAATTACTTGATTTCTTAATAACTGATGAAATCAAGGTTCTTCCGTCATACCTTCGCTACAAGCAAGCAGTGCGTGCGGGTAAAGTTGGGTTCATGGATGAAAAGACTATTCCAGTGGCTACTACAAGGGCAAGGAAAGCAGGAAGCACTGGAAGCACAAACAGGTATAAGAAACGACATCTAACCCTAAAGAGGAAAGTCCCAGCCAAGATCGTTCATCCTAAAGCTGAACCGGAACCAATTCTTCAAGATGACGATTCTGAAACTAATTCGGATGATCCGACTATCTACTCTGAAGTGCAAAAACATGACACATCTATCCAGAAGTCAGAAGACAAACCTGATAGTCCCTCATCTGACAAGGGGAAGAAGCCAGTAGTGGAAGAAGAAGAAGAAGATTCGGAATTTGAGTATGATCCTAAGGATGGAGATGAACAATACCAGAAAACTCTGAATCAACTGAGGAAGGAGCAAGCTGCTAAAGAATTTGAAATTCAACAAACTAAGGGCCTTGAAGGTTCCAGTGGCGGTGTTCCTACTACATCAGTTCTTGATCCGGTTAATTAACCCGGTAAGGGAACCGATGTCACCACTAAAGAATCTACAGAGCAACAGCAGCAAGAGGATGAAGTAATGTTCGACTTTGAAGGTGACAAGCAACATACTGTGAGAGAATAACAGATAAAGATCTTGAGGAAGCTGAAAAGGAAAGGGAGGAAGAAGAACTTGCTAAGAAGGCTGAAGAAGAAATTGCTAAGAAAGCTGAAGAGGAACGCGTTCGAAGGTAAAATGATGACTACATCCTAGACATCCCTGAACATAATCCTCAACAATCTTCAGAAATACCCACCTCCAAAGCCGAATCATCATCTCACTCATCACCACCACCATCCAAGGAAATAACAACTAAATCATCATCAAAATCGATCAAGAAAAAGGCCGATACTTGGGCATCTCGCACCAAAGCCAAGATCTAGAAAGCATTGAATCAATCTAGGAAATGCAAAAAAAGTCTTTAGGAATGAAGATTGAACATGCTGGCTGACAAGGTCAATGAGCTTTCTCAGGAGATGGACAAGTTCAAAGGAGAAGGAGAACAATAAAGGCATTTTTCGATGTTCAAGGTGAAATGGATGAGCAGATCAGGAACTATACTCATCACTTCCTTCTCTAAACTGTTGCTGGATTGACCAAAGAAATGTTCTTGAAACAATTCTACCCAACACTAAAAACACTGGTCAAGAAAATGATTACCACAACACTGGTGGTCATGCAAACCCTACCAGTCCCGCCTCCAAATGTCACTAAAGCTGATTTGATCTCACATTTGATTCTACATATGTCTCCTCGAGATCCTACTTTCACACCTGATGAATCGAAGCTTTATGAGGTACTTCTTGCTTATCAACTAAAGACAACGTGCAAGGAAGCTGCTGGTCAGGATAAGCGACCAAGACATGATGATGACAAGGATCAAGACCCGAACGCTAAACTTCAAAAGAATACTGGCGGGTTGATACGCGTACAACGCGTGTTCGGGGTCAAAAGAACTTCCTTTTCGTCGAGCAAGTTTTTCAACATCCTAGGCAGTGAACCTAATCATTGTAGTGTAGTATTAGGGTAAGCCTCGGGAATTGATATCGTTTTCTAGGGGAATAGGAATGCTAGTGAGAAATTACTACGCTAAGGTAGGGGTTGAGGAAGATTATTTTTATTCTTTTTTTATATTTTTTAGAAAATTGAAAGGTACGAATTTCGGGGTATTGGATTTGGGGGGTTGGTATTTCTACCGATTACTCTACTTATCTAATTATCTAATTAACTAAGATAAGGTGAGTGTAGGCTATGTCTATTGTTGTGTGCTCGTATAATGATTTAAAGATGTGTTTATCTAGATGCTATTACTTCCTAGTTATCTCCTATTGATGGTTTAATTGTCACGTCTTTATTCTTAACGGGTTGTGTTTTCTAAGGTCGTAGGGTATGCGTTTTCCCTAACTCTTTAAGACTACCATAAGGTTATTGCCTACGAAATCTCTAGGATTCATAAACTAACTCTTAGATTATCTTTGGATGTTTAGACTAAAATAATGTTTAGACTAACTCTAGGTGATTATAAACTAATGTTCACAAAGATTACTCAAGCATTAAACACACAACGAATGACCTATTGCAATACTAGGTCAATCACAATTAAGATAAGAGACAACCAATCAATATTCAATACCTAGGTTTCATAGATCTAAGAAACACACAAGTAAATTAGCCGGACATGGAAAACATGTAAGCATACACACAAACAATTGAAGACATAATTGAATTAATGAAGTAAATCACTTATCTTGTTGTAAAATAGGGTATGGAACCCTAAAATACTGCCCAAGACAGCCAAAGTTCGGTTTAGGTTTTACTCCACAAAACTACCTCTCTAAAATTATGAAAATTCGAATTCTATATATTGAGTTACAATATGTGACGACGTCACTCTTTATTTGTGACGCCGTCGGGTCGCCGCCATTAGGTTTTCGTCTTGGCCACGTTATTTTTGTGATGGCATCACCTTATGGTTGTGACGCCGTCGACTTCATCTTCTGACGCTGCCGGGATCCAAATCTAGGCCGTATGAGTTGTGACGCCCTACTCTTTAAAACCTGATGCCGTCAAGTGCAAATTAGCAATTTGGCTTATGAGTCGTCTCGAAACATGTTGTGACGGCGTCGCCATTTGGCAGTGACGCCGTCACCTTCTGTTCTAGCAGCTTGAGTGTCTTGATTCTTGACTTTAGCCATTTTCTTCATATATTCGCGCCTTTTCGTCCGAATAAGTGTCATTCCAGCAATTTTCCTTCAAGAGACCAAAAAAGTGAAAAGGAACGAAATTAAGCAGTAACGGATATAAAAGTGATCGATTAAGGGCATAAATGACCCCTCAAAAGTGTACCTTTTAAATTCTTATCAAATATCCATACACTTGGTATTTGCTTGTCCTCAAGCAAATGTGCTTTTAGCCAATTAATTTATAAGTTAGGGGTCATGAAGCATTAGTTTAGAACAGTTCACAACACGTATAAGCCCCGCAAAAGTCATAACAAGCACGGAAATTACATACTAGCACCTCACAAGTGGTGTTTAGATACTCTCATCTCTCAGGTGTATATGAAATATATGAAGTTGGAAATGGAAGATAAACACTCATTAACCGGTCCTAGTACATAGATTACCATAGGCTTGAGACTAGCTCAAACCTCCATCGCTTTTGGCGTAAGCACCTAGAAAAAAAAAAGTATCCAGGAGGTCTTTTAAAGGGTTGTAAAGTTAGGCTTACGGTAGGGAAACAAATGGTTTGGTGAGATAGGCGATTTAGTGGTGGCAAGTCAAAAATCTTTATGTTACAAGCATGAGAAGAATGGCGTTGCTAAGCCAAGACTCGACACTCTAAACTCTAGATAAATTGAAACAAAAAAACATAAATTTAAAGATAGATGTAGGATGGTAGCCCGTATGTTTTTTTTACATTCTATTTTTTTTCTTTTTCTCTATTTTCTATTTTTTTTTATTTTTTTTAACATACACTTTTACTCTACCATCCTCTACGATAACATCAAAATAATTGGGATTTATAGGCACATCCCTACACTTGAGTTTTTATTACTCTTAACACTAATTTGAATCGAATTGAAAAGATCAAAAAACTTGGAATACATTATTACGTAAATAAAAGGAATTTGAATTTAACGTTCCTTCCCGTCATTTCATAAAATTTAAGTTTTCCCATGAGTCCCAATCGTCCCAAAACTGTGTACAAAGGATATGACTCGACTTAGCAGCTTATGCAAGCAACTAGATAATTGAACTAAGGGTTTAGTATGATAACAATAATGCACTAAAAGTGAGTGTGTAGGATCATTATATTTATTGTGTTGATGATTCGGGTGGTCTTGGGAGATCAAAATACATGTTTGCCATTAGAGAGAGAAAGTTAGAGAGTTGGGTGTTTTCTTGGTAGAGAGTTACTTCACAAATGTTGAATATTAGATTGAAAGCACCACCCCTTCCATGGATGGAAGGGGTATTTATACTTACACAATACACGACCTCCTATCGGCCTGTGGATCAGGGATACAGTGGGTAAAGACCCGTCCTTCCTCCACGGTGTTGCACTAAACTATTTTATGCTACAAACTAATAAATAAACTACTAAATAACGTAACTAATGACAAGTCTACGAGCTAACTTAAGCTAGATAACATTTGGGGTGACCGACTCTTCACTATGGAATTTTCTAATTCCTAACAATCTCCCCCTAAGGGAGGTCACCCCATGTTTTACATTTCGAATCCTAGCATTCTATTCTTGACTTTGTTCTTGAGCTCGTAGACTTCAATTCTTCAATTTCGCAATCTTTGTGCTTTTGTAGTGCAACTTCAAAGTCCGCATTGATTTGTACTTTCAGTGGAGGTCTTTGAACTGATCCACATCTTTGATGATCTTCGAGCTTTCTTTGAGATCATCAGCCACAGTAAATCTCTGGATCACCCTTAGTTGTGTTGCCAGCATGTGAAGTTGTGACTTTCGGACCGACATGCTCACACTTTTGAATCATGACATCTTTCCATCAGAGTAGCGGAAGCCTTACTGGTTCATGATATTTGCAGCAGCATAGCAGAAGCATAGTATAAAAATATCAGAACCAGGTTATGTAGATATGCACCAGTCATGATTTCTTCAATTAAGTGAGGTTGCTGTGAACATGCGGCTTTGGATTGACTCCTCAATTCTGATCAGCTGCAACCGTCCAAATGTACCTACAAACAACAGTTAGCAATAAAGCGCACGAAAGTGTCTTTGATCACTTTCGTTGAATTGAGGTACACGGCCCACGGTTCCCCGTTGATCAGTACAAGTACTGCCTGTGATCAGGTAGGATTCCTAAGAATCTCCTTGACAGGGTTTCGCAGCTGTTCTAGCTGTTCTCAAACCGGAACGTCTCAAAGAAGACAACACGGAGTGAGTGAACCAGCGAATTGAGATTCACTGATTGATGAAAAATGATTTGAAAACAATCGCGTATTGCTTGAAGAAAGAGTTTTGCAATACAACGAAGGTTTTATGAGAAAGATCAATTTTCAAACAAAATACTTTTTGTATTAGAAAATGAGTACACATTCGACGTGCTAGTGAAAAGAAGAGATTCGCACATCGAACGGTTTTTCTAAAAGTATTTTTCAATCAGAGATACTTTTTGAATTTTGAAAACATAAGTACACATTCGACGTGCCAGAGAAAAGAAGATTTGCACATCGAACGGTTTTTCCAAAAGTATTCGTCAATTCCATTCCTGGACCAAGGTTGATTCAAGACTGAATCGCCCCATTGTTTCTATCCAGTTGTCACAAGTTTGATCTTACGAGAAGATCTCACATGTCACCCACCAAGAGCTTGTTTGATGTTGGCTCTAGAAGGATTTCCATCTTCATCGTGAATATTTTCATATCACTCGGATGTTCTGGCAATACCACAAGGATAATGCGTAGGACTCTTAATATATACTTACTTTCCACATTGTGTGAAAAGCAAGTCTTCAAGAATTTAGTGTCCTAACGAGATATTGTGGATGATCTCTTGGCTCTAGACTCAATAGTGCATTTTTGGTTCCTGTGTCGGAGACTAGGGAGAGGGTCTCCTTCTTCAATATCAACAATCTCTAAGAGAAAGTCGATAGATAATGTCGGTTCCCCGTGAGAATGAAACAAGCCCTTTTAAGAGGAACTTGAGTAGCTTGGGAAGTTGTAGTGCAGTGCATCACTGGGTCCATGATGTCTTGTCTTCAATACCGGCGTTACCTTGGTAAACACCAGTAGCATATGTATTGAACCCGGTTACTGCCCTAATGTTGAATTGATGGAGGGCTATTTCTTTTCACCCTTTTTCACATTCAGTTCTTTTTCATTCTTCAACCCCTTCAGTGCTTACCGAGACTTCATTACTAGAACCTTGTTGGGTTAATTCCAGTACTAGCTCTGTCTCAGTCCGCACTCTTCCCATATCTCACTTTTCTCCTTTTTTCATCATACCTAAAGACTCTACACTATCTAGTGGATTGTCCCTGGGTAGATCCCTCCGGTTCTGGCGGATCGTGGGAACTTGATCTGCTCTAAATAGTCAAGTCAAAATGACTTAAAACTATTCAGATACAAATACAATTAAGATCAGAGAATACAGGGGATTCCCGGGTCGTTTAGTCCCAAGGAGACTCAATGGTGTGTACAACACTGATTCAGAGGATAGAATGATCACTAAGGATAGTGATCTGTAAAGGTTATGATTAGAAATTACACTACTGATTGATTTTGAATAGAATTGGACACAGAATTGGAAAGCACAACAACCAGATCAAAGAAACGTAAACGTAAGTTTTAAAAACTACGTATACGCACAAAATAAAAAGTGAAAACTAAAAAATAAAAGACCTAAAAATATAAAAATGACATTTTTGGAATCCTAAAAATAAAAGAAAAATATTAGAAAAAGAAAATTATTTTTAACACTATTTAATTAATTATTATTAATAAAAAAAACTATTTTAACTATTTAATAAATACTCTAAAATGAAAGAAAATAGGAAATAAGGCTAGAAAAATAAACTTATGATTCTGAAAAATCTAAAATACTATAAAACTAATTTTAAAACTAAAAATATATTTTTCACACTTTTTATTTAATTATTATTAATTAATAACTATTTAAAATACACTTAAATACTAGAAAATAGAAAACAAACTTGGAAAAATAAAATTTTAACTTTGAAAAATCTAAAATAAGATAAAACTAATTTTAAAACAGAAAATGTATTTTTTAGACTTTTTAATTATTTATTACTAATTATTTATTATTTATTAACTATTTATAATTATAAAAAATACTAAAAAGATAAAGAAAAATCTGAAACTTTTTCTAAAAATCCTATAAGATAACAGAAACCTAAGAAAACTATAAAAACAAGCTTTGCTTATTAAAAAGTTGAAAAGATAAATCAAAAAGCTAAAAAATCTTAAATAAACGCTATCACTATTTTTATATTGATGTTTTTGTGATTTTTATTTTTGAAAACTACTTATATACTAATATTATGAAACTTTAATAAAGACAAAAAAATTACAACTCACAAATAAGCAGTTTTGAAAGCTTATTAACCCAACAGTTGCCTTAATGGCTTATTTGGGTGAAATAAGCTCAAATAAGCTTAAACACTGACACCAAAGCTAGAACAAGATGGAATAAGGTACAAACTACTGAAATGAAGCTAAAGAATGAAAAGAAACACACTGATAAGCTAGGAATAGGCAAATAAGCACTTGACTTTTTGTAGTGAAAAACAGAAAATGGGACACACTTCAAGCTAGTAGCAGCCCTAGCTAACAAGCTCCAAAATGAAAAATAAAACTTGACAACTCAAGAGGACCAAGTTGGCTTTCCAAAGAACCAAAGAACAAGAGATTTGGACAGGTAATGAGCTTAATGCAAGCTTTTCAAAATGAGCTCAATATCTGTGAACAGGGCAGATTTGCAGAACAGGTGCCTCAAATAAGCAGCTAAATAAGCACCAAACAAGCTAAGAAACTACAAACTATTATTTTTGTATTTTTCTACACCAACCAAACTTCAATTCCCCAAGAGATTATAAGCTGAATCCATGTAATACACCCACAGTGAAATTCCCAATTTTATTCAAAAACGACCCATGTGAACTTTTGACTTTTTGATGAAAACTAAAAGTTTGACTAAGATGGATTTTGAGTTGATCTAAATCACTGAATATGATGTTTTGAAGAATGTTAAGACTTATTAGAGCAAGTTTAACAAGTTTTAAACACAAAATCAAGATCTTGCATTATGACTGCCAACAGTGGACTCACAGTTAAATCAAAAGGCTAATTTTGACTTTCTTTGAACAAAGACTTGTTATCTTGACTCAAATTAGTGCTTTAGACCTATTTGGACAGGTTTCCAGCAAAACTAAGAACCAAAGACCTTTGAATACCATAAACCAAACACACCTTAATATTGACTGTCATGGACTTTTTCAAACCAAAACATAATTTTAAACCACAAACTTGATTTCAGACCTTACAATATCATTATATGAGATTAAATAGACATGATCCAATAGTGCTAACAACATAAAACACAAGACTTAAGATTATGCAACTTTAACTGTTAAAACTAACTTTTTGTAAACTTCAAATTAGAAAGTACAACCAACTGAATTTAATGATCAAACACACTTAACTATAGCTAATTAACAAATAGAAATAGAAATTTAAGCTAAATAACAACTATAACAGTAATATGTCAAAATGGTTAAGAAGCTTACAAATGGGAATCCAACTGAAAACCATGAACCAATGACCAAAACCACTCCTACTAACTTTCCACAAAGTTTCTAACCCAAGGCCATCCAATATCAACCTTGCTCCAGCTGTGAACACCTTCTCAAATGGATTTTTGATTTTTCAAGTATTTAATTGGATTTTTGGTGAATTTTCTGATTTTTCTTCTAAATTGAATTTTAGAGTTTCTAAAAGCTTGAAATAGCTTTCTAGGAGCTTAAGTGACCTATCTCAGTCCATATAATCAACAAACAACAACATTGGAAACATATGAGAATTTGCTTAAACTTGAGATTTTGCATAAACTGAAATACACTTTAAAACTTGGAATTACTTATCAAAAGAGGTTCAAATACACTTGAGAAACTTAAATAAGGTACTTTGAAATAAAAAAATACATTGAAAAGCTTGAATTAAAGGAAAACGACTAAAAATAATAAAATTACACTAGATATGTTCATTCAATGCATCTCACTTCATCTTTATAGACTTTTAGCAATCCCACATGTCTTCTGAGACTTTCCCACCACACCTAAGCCCTTGGATCACTCAAATGAATCAGAACCGTCCACCTTGATATTTGGCGCCAAAAATTCTTCAAAGCAGTTTCAATCAATTAATGAATTAGGTTTTGATAATTAAGAGTTTTTGGAGTATAGATGATGTGGAGGGGACATGGTATGGGAGTGGGTTGAAAATGGAGTGAAACCAGGTCTGGTATTGGAGTTTCAGGTGGGGGAGAGACACTGCTACAGTGTTGGGCGGTTTTTAGATTATTTGACTTTCGTTGACCGTAGTATAAATAACGGGGGAGGTCAAATTGGGTTGTGGCAGGGCCAAAATGGCTGTGACCTGGGGGTCAAGGTCCAAGGGTCAAAACAGATGGGTTGGGCTAGTGTTGGGCCAACTGGATAGTGGATTGGATTTGGGTTTGATATGTATAAGTGTCCGTTTGGTTTTAATAATAAACAAGGACCAAAATGTAATTTCACCAAACATAAGGGACTGATCTTGCCATGTTTCCAAACTTCTCACAAGGACTAAATTTGCCAACTTTGATAATACAAGAACCCTTTTTGCATAAAATCCATTTTTTAAGGTCCAAGGATTATTTTTGTAAATTTCCAAAGTTAAGGGACCTTTCTTGCCAATTGACCAAAGAATCATTCAAGGATCATTTTAAACAACTTAGAATACTTCAGGGACCTTGAATGATAAATTTTCACATTTTTGAATTTCCAGGGACTAGATTTGACAACTTTTAAAACTCGGGGGACTAAAACTGCCAATTTTGTAAACTTGATACATTTTTCATCTGATTTTGATATTTTTGCATTTAAAACACATAAAACACTGATTTGTGATAATTTGATCATTTTGATGTGTTTTTGAGTGTTTTCAGATGATTTTGCAGTTTAGATTATGTAAAAATGATGAGTATTTGGAAACTCATCAATCCCCCACACTGAGATATTGCTAGTCCCTAGCAATGATTTGAGAAAACTTTGATGGATTTGAAAAACTCTTTACCAAAAGCCATCACTTCTGGAGTAGCCAATTGTTTCGGTTCAAGTAAGAACCTTGGTACAACGATAACCAGATGATTTATTGGCAAATCATAAACCATATAACGGATTTGATGTGTCTTTACCAGAAGTCGTACCCTTCTGGACTAGCCAACTCTTAGATAAATTATCAGAATTATCTTTGGTGAGCTGAATACCAATTATGGATTTTCCACTGCCTTTACCACAAGCCATAACCTTGCGGGCTAGCCAGCTCATTATCTTTTGAGGATGATGGGGAGCTGAGGAACCATACAATTTTGGGCAAATTGCAAGCCATATAAACGGATTTGAGAAATCTTTACCAAGAGCCGTTTGCTCCTGGATTAGCCAATCCTTTTGTCTTACAGACATGGCGGACTGATAACCAACTGAGAAAGTGTAGAACACTTACTCCAAAAAAAAATTTTTGGCCAAAAACGGGGGAATTGGGTAGATAATATATGAAATTCGTGAGAATTCCCCCCCACACTTAGAAATGAATATTGCCCTCAATATTCAAAGTACCGGCGGTTATGCCGAAACAAAGAACGTGAAAGGGAAATATTACGGCCAGTTTATTTAGAAGAAGATTTTTTTTTTTTTTTTTTTTTTTTTTTTTTTTTTTTTTTAGAAAGAATGAGAATATACAACAGTGTGGGGGAAACTCCCCCACACTTGGGTGGTAGAAAGGGGATAAGAAGACAGAATTATGGGTGAAAACCCATATGGTGCAGGCTAATGTTTTTGATTACCGAGTCACTAGCTTGACTCGATCCCCGCATTCATTGGTTCATGGGGAATGTTTGCAAATCCGGGACAACCACAGGAGGAATGTCCTCTCCAAAGTAATGCTTCACTCGATGACCATTCACTTTAAAATTAGGACCATCGGGTTGAGATAACTCAACGGTACCATAAGGATAAACTTTAGCGATAGTGAATGGACCAGACCAGCGGGACTTGAGCTTTCCCGAGAAAATCTTCAATCTAGAGTTGAAAAGAAGGACTCGATCACCAACGTTGAAAACGCGGTTCTTGATCTTGGAGTCATGAATCTTCTTTGTCTTTTGCTTGTAGATCAAAGAGTTCTCATAAGCTTGATCACGAAGTTCATTTAGTTCATTCATTTGAACTTTTCTGTGATCACCGGCTGTCTGTATATCAAAGTTTGCATGCTTTAAGGCCCAGTAAGCCTTGTGCTCTAACTAGATCGGAAGATGACATGCTTTTCCGTACACTAGCTTGTATGGAGTACACCCGATTGGTGTTTTGTAAGCTGTACGGAAAGCCCAGAGTGCGTCATCCAGTTTATCCGACCAGGATGCACGATTCTCGCCTACTGTTCTTTCAAGAATCCTTTTAAGACCACGGTTTGAAACTTCCACCTGCCCACTTGTTTGGGGGTGGTATGCAGTGGAGAGACGGTGGGTAACACCATATTTTTGCATGACTCTTTCAAATTGGTCATTACAAAAATGTGTCCCACGATCACTGATTATCGCTCTCGGAGTTCCAAACCTGGCAAACAGAGATTTCAAAAACTTAACAACTACTCGGGCATCATTGGTGGGTAAGGCTTTTGCTTCAACCCATTTTGACAGATAGTCAACAGCCACGAGTATGTACTTGTTACCACGAGAAGATGGAAACGGCCCCATAAAATCAATACCCCATATGTCAAATATCTCACAAACTTGAATGGCATTTTGTGGCATTTCATTCCTTTGAGATATGTTTCCATGACGTTGACAAGCGTCACAGGCTTTGACATAATCGTGGGCATCCTTATAGATTGTGGGCCAATAGAACCCGGAATCAAACACCTTTTTGGCGGTGTAGTTTGGACTATGATGGCCCCCGGTGGGTCCAGCATGGCAAGCTTTGAGAATGTCAATAGCTTCCTGTCCATAAACACACCGTCGGATAACTTGATCCGCACAGATTTTGAATAAGAAAGGGTCGTCCCAGAAATAGTGTTTAACATCTTTGAAGAATTTGTTCTTCTGCTGGGTCGACATCCCTTTCACAATGAAGTTACCCGCATGGTAATTTGCAAAGTCAGCAAACCATGGGGTGGTAGAATTTCCACGAAAAGAAACCGCATTGAGTGTTTCGAGAGGAAATGTTTCATTTATATCCTTTTTCTCGAAAACATCTTGGTGAGGGTTTTCTAATCTGGACAGATGATCAGCCGCTAGATTCTCAGCTCCTTTTTTATCACGTATAATGATATCAAATTCTTGGAGGAGGAGAATCCAACGAAGCAATCTCGGCTTTGCATCTTGTTTTGCAAATAGATATTTAAGAGCCGAGTGATCCGTATACACTACGCATTTGGTCAAGATAAGATACGGCCGAAACTTCTCAAAAGCATACACCACGGCTAATAGCTCTTTTTCTGTGGTGGTGTAATGAGTTTGAGCCTCAGTCATAGTTTTGCTTGCGTAGTGAATAGGCTGAAAGTGCTTATTTCTTCGTTGCCCTAGGACTGCACCGATAGCAAAATCACTTGCATCGCACATGAGCTCAAAAGGCAAGTCCCAGTCGGGAGCAACGATAATGGGTGCTTCAGTAAGCTTTTTCTTCAATGCTTCAAAAGCTATGATGCACTCAGGTGAGAAGATAAAAGGAGCATCCTTTTCAAGAAGATGGGTCATAGGCCGGGCGATTTTAGAAAAATCTTGAATGAATCTACGATAGAAACCGGCATGACCCAAAAAACTCCTAATACCCTTGACGGTAGTAGGATGAGGTAATTTAGCAATAACATCGACTTTTGCTCTATCTACCTCAATCCCATTCTTTGAAATCTTATGGCCAAGGACAATGCCTTCTTTGACCATAAAGTGGCTCTTCTCCCAGTTTAGACAAAGATTGGTGTCTTCACACCTTTGAAGCATTTTATCTAAATGGGAGAGACATGATTGAAAAGAATCCCCAATGACCGAGAAGTCATCCATAAACACTTCCATTGTTTCCCCGATCATGTCGTGGAATATGGCCATCATACATCGTTGGAACGTGCCAGGAGCATTACATAAGCCAAAAGGCATACGTTTGTAGGCAAAAGTCCCGTATGGGCAAGTGAATGTGGTCTTCTCTTGATCCTGTGGATCAATAGGGATCTGAAAGTAACCCGAGAAACCATCAAGGAAGCAATAGTACTCATTCCCTGCTAATCTCTCAAGCATCTGGTCCATGAAGGGTAGAGGAAAATGGTCTTTACGGGTGGCGTCATTCAACTTACGATAGTCAATGCACACACGCCATCCCGTAACCAATCGAGTTGGAATTAACTCGTTATCTTCATTTGTGATAACAGTAATGCCACCCTTTTTCGGGACACAATGAATTGGGCTGACCCAAGGACTGTCTGAGATCGGGTAAATCAATCCAGCATCAAGAAGTTTGATAACCTCTTGTTTGATAACATCATGGATTTTTGGATTCACACGTCTCTGATGTTGAACTGCGGGTTTGAAGTCATCCTCCATCAAGATTTTATGAGTACAGAACTCAGGGTTTATACCTTTGATGTCGGAGAGTTTCCAAGCAATTGCTTGCTTGTGTGACTTCAAGATTGTAATGAGAGCAGCTTTTTCATCTTTACTCAAATCTCGAGCAATAATGACGGGTAATTTATCATCACCTTCAAGAAATGCATACTCAAGATGAGGAGGTAAGTCCTTAAGCTCAACCTCAGGAAATTCTTCAGTTTTCTCAACTGAATTGACTTCCTCGTTATGAAGTTTGACGGGAGGGAGAGGAGAAGAAGTGTCCAGATTTGACACTTTCTTAAGAAAAATATCTCCCTCCGGATTAATCTCATTTTGATTAATCTCAACTGGGATTGAATCACTGGGATGAGGGGTTGATGATGGATCATCATTGAGCAACTTCTCAATAAGAAGTATATCCCCCTCAATATCAATTGGAGCGTGATCAATTTCCCAAGGTACAGAATCACTAGCCAAATATGCTTCAATCTCATCTAAGATGAAGTCGCTTCCCTCAAACGGAGTGATGGAAGGAGTAGAATTGGCTATGATAGGCTGAGAAGATGTGGTGGAATCCCCACTCACAGAATTATGAGAATAACCAAGAACTTCTTGAGAGTACTCGTCAGAAGCAACATCGATGATATCTATTCGGTTAACCGATTCAGAATCATAATTTGCGGAGTACCTCGAAGTTTGGTCAAGGTTGAAGGTGACAGCTTCGTTACCAACACGCAATGTGATTTCTTGCTCAAATACATCTATGAGAGCACGGCCCGTTCTCAGGAATCCTCGACCAACAATGAGAGGAACCCGATGATCGGCATCAAAATCAACAACCACGAAGTCAGCTGGGAAATGGAACTTTCCTACTTTCACAAATACGTCCTCAGCAATGCCAAGAGGACGGGATATGGAACGATCAGCAAGCTCGAGAGTCATGCATGTAGGAGTGAGTTCCGGAAGAGAGAGCTTCTTCCATACTGAATATGGCATAAGATTAATGCTTGCACCAAGATCTGCTAGAGCAAAGCATTCAACCATCCCTGGGAATACACAAGGTAAGAGAAATTTCCCAGGATCTCCAAGCTTTTCAGGAAGCTTCTTTAGAATAACTGCTGAGCAGTTCTCGTTAAGGGGAGTCTTAGCCATTTCAAACAGCTTTTCCTTATTGCTTAACATGTGCTTGAGAGTAGATGCGAACTTGGGCATCAGCATGATAGCATCCGCAAAGCTTATGTCAAAATGTAACTCTTGGAAAATTTGGAAAAATTTATCCATTTGATGACTAGCTTTCTCGCGGAGCTTTTGCTCGTTCAAGCGCGATGGGTAAGGAATAGAAGATTTGGATTTCTGATTCTCAACAGGAGCTATAGGAGGTTCAAAAACAACTCCTTGATTAGACTTGGGTTTCTGGACCACTTGAGGATGGACTACCGAAGGTGGGACGTGTGCTGTACTTCGTGGGCTAGAATAATGCACTTTGTCCGTAGTTTCCTTGGTAACTTGACTCATTGGCACTGGTGGAGGTGGCATTGGAGTCGTAGGTCCATTATGTTTTGGAGGTTCACTGTCCACTACCTTAGGGAGAGAAGAAGAAGAAGAGGTAGTAGGAACAGCAGGTCCAGTGTATGAAACACCACTTCGGGTTGTGATCGCCTTGGCATCGCCCCTCGGGTTAGCGATCGTGTTGCTCGGTAAAGTACCTGAGCCCGAGGGTCGATCATTTAAAGACTTCTTCAGATCAGCAATCTGACTGACCAACAACCGGTTCATTTCATCTTGGGATTTCATAAACTGCTTCAGTAACTCATCAGATGATGGTCCTGGAGGAGTAATGACGGGAGGAGCTGGAGGGACAATTTGAGGTCGTATGTTTTGATTATGACCAAAATTCCCTTGATTAGGATTCATATTCCCATGAAATTGATTCCCTCGATTGAAATTGTTTTGATGAGGGTTTCCTTGATGTTGGAAACCTTGATTGGGTCCAGGATAGAAATTACCTTGGTTTTGATAACCTTGGTTCATTCTTGGTTGGTTCTGATTCCGGTTTTGCATGTTGTGATTTTGATTGAAACCGGGTGGTGCCTGATTAGTGTTAGCACGGTAGTGTGGTTCATTTTGAGGACGGTATTGATTACCTCCTTGTTGTGAACTACCGGCTAAAGCATTGGCCTCAAAAGGACTACCATCGGTGGCAGTACAATTGTAGTAAGCATGAGGACCACCACAAGTGACACAAACTTCAACTTTCTTCACTTCAGCATGTGTTGGTGGCTGAGTGAAGGAAACTTTCTTCTGGTTAGCAAGAACCAAAGCCTGAACAATGTCTGTGAGCTTATCAATCTTAGCATCGGTGCTAGATGTACTCACGGGGGATGAAGAAGAAGAAGGTCCAGCATTAGACTGATATGTCTTAGCTCTGAAAGGACGGACCTGAGATTTGTTCTCAATGATCTGCAAGGCCTCTTTGGTTGTCTTGCTCAGGAAATTACCTCCTGCGGAGGCATTCAAAGAATCTTGATTGGCCTGATTGAGACCATTGTAGAAAGTATCCATTTGCATTAACTCGGTAAAACCGTGATGCGGACACTTGCGAAGCAACTCTTTGTAACGATCCCATGCCTCCCCGAATGATTCATCAAATCTCTGAGAAAATTTCATTATCTCATTCTTAAGACTTGTGGTTCGGGATGGAGGATAGAACTCGTTAACAAACTTGGTGACAAGATCTTCCCATGTCTCTATAGAACGAGGGGGTTGTTTCTCAAGCCAATTCCGGGCTTGTCCCTCTAGAGAAAATGGGAACAGAAGAAGCTTGATAGCTTCGGATGGGACATTCTTGTACTTGATGGTAGATGCTATCTTGTTAAACCATCGAATGTGTGCATGAGGATCATCCCGCTCAAAACCATAGAATTGGCTTTGGGTTACTAGATTGAGCAACCCGGTTTTGAGCTCGAAAGTGTCAGCCACGATGGCTGGAACAACAATGGCATCTCCGTATCCCTCGATGGGTGCTTGGAGAAGCTCATTCATGGGTTTGTCTTCTGCCATTTCGACAGGTGGTGGTGGTGGTAGACGTTCCTCAGTCACGGCTGAAGGAGCTGAACGTCCTCTACGTCTACGAGGAATGTTTCCAAGTTCGGAAAGTGGACTTGTAGAACTGGAAGAACGAGTGCGCATGCACTATGTATACCTTAAAAGAGAATACAAAATAGAAAACGTTCCGATTGTTTTGTTGTTTTATATTTTTTTTGGTGCTTTAACACTTTAGGAAAAGTGTTAATGACTTTTTTGATTTTCTTATAACTTTACAAAAACTTTTTACAAACGGTGGGTATGTGCAACAATGGATCTGAAAATGGCTAGACACACGCTAAAGCCTCCCCGGCAGCGGCGCCAAAATTTTGATCTGCGCAAAACAATCAAGTCAAAATGACTTAAAACTATTCAGATACAAATACAATTAAGATCAGAGAATACAGGGGATTCCCGGGTCGTTTAGTCCCAAGGAGACTCAATGGTGTGTACAACACTGATTCAGAGGATAGAATGATCACTAAGGATAGTGATCTGTAAAGGTTATGATTAGAAATTACACTACTGATTGATTTGGAATAGAATTGGACACAGAATTGGAAAGCACAACAACCAGATCAAAGAAACGTAAACGTAAGTTTTAAAAACTACGTATACGCACAAAATAAAAAGTGAAAACTAAAAAATAAAAGACCTAAAAATATAAAAATGACATTTTTGGAATCCTAAAAATAAAAGAAAATTATTAGAAAAAGAAAATTATTTTTAACACTATTTAATTAATTATTATTAATAAAAAAAACTATTTTAACTATTTAATAAATACTCTAAAATGAAAGAAAATAGGAAATAAGGCTAGAAAAATAAACTTATGATTCTGAAAAATCTAAAATACTATAAAACTAATTTTAAAACTAAAAATATATTTTTCACACTTTTTATTTAATTATTATTAATTAATAACTATTTAAAATACACTTAAATACTAGAAAATAGAAAACAAACTTGGAAAAATAAAATTTTAACTTTGAAAAATCTAAAATAAGATAAAACTAATTTTAAAACAGAAAATGTATTTTTTAGACTTTTTAATTATTTATTACTAATTATTTATTATTTATTAACTATTTATAATTATAAAAAATACTAAAAAGATAAAGAAAAATCTGAAACTTTTTCTAAAAATCCTATAAGATAACAGAAACCTAAGAAAACTATAAAAACAAGCTTTGCTTATTAAAAAGTTGAAAAGATAAATCAAAAAGCTAAAAAATCTTAAATAAACGCTATCACTATTTTTATATTGATGTTTTTGTGATTTTTATTTTTGAAAACTACTTATATACTAATATTATGAAACTTTAATAAAGACAAAAAAATTACAACTCACAAATAAGCAGTTTTGAAAGCTTATTAACCCAACAGTTGCCTTAATGGCTTATTTGGGTGAAATAAGCTCAAATAAGCTTAAACACTGACACCAAAGCTAGAACAAGATGGAATAAGGTACAAACTACTGAAATGAAGCTAAAGAATGAAAAGAAACACACTGATAAGCTAGGAATAGGCAAATAAGCACTTGACTTTTTGTAGTGAAAAACAGAAAATGGGACACACTTCAAGCTAGTAGCAGCCCTAGCTAACAAGCTCCAAAATGAAAAATAAAACTTGACAACTCAAGAGGACCAAGTTGGCTTTCCAAAGAACCAAAGAACAAGAGATTTGGACAGGTAATAAGCTTAATGCAAGCTTTTCAAAATGAGCTCAATATCTGTGAACAGGGCAGATTTGCAGAACAGGTGCCTCAAATAAGCAGCTAAATAAGCACCAAACAAGCTAAGAAACTACAAACTATTATTTTTGTATTTTTCTACACCAACCAAACTTCAATTCCCCAAGAGATTATAAGCTGAATCCATGTAATACACCCACAGTGAAATTCCCAATTTTATTCAAAAACGACCCATGTGAACTTTTGACTTTTTGATGAAAACTAA
This sequence comes from Chrysanthemum seticuspe, assembly GCA_019973895.1. Taxonomy (NCBI): domain Eukaryota; kingdom Viridiplantae; phylum Streptophyta; class Magnoliopsida; order Asterales; family Asteraceae; genus Chrysanthemum; species Chrysanthemum seticuspe. The sequence continues at coordinate 210,505,773 of BPTQ01000008.1, read as the reverse complement.
AAGTTTGACTAAGATGGATTTTGAGTTGATCTAAATCACTGAATATGATGTTTTGAAGAATGTTAAGACTTATTAGAGCAAGTTTAACAAGTTTTAAACACAAAATCAAGATCTTGCATTATGACTGCCAACAGTGGACTCACAGTTAAATCAAAAGGCTAATTTTGACTTTCTTTGAACAAAGACTTGTTATCTTGACTCAAATTAGTGCTTTAGACCTATTTGGACAGGTTTCCAGCAAAACTAAGAACCAAAGACCTTTGAATACCATAAACCAAACACACCTTAATATTGACTGTCATGGACTTTTTCAAACCAAAACATAATTTTAAACCACAAACTTGATTTCAGACCTTACAATATCATTATATGAGATTAAATAGACATGATCCAATAGTGCTAACAACATAAAACACAAGACTTAAGATTATGCAACTTTAACTGTTAAAACTAACTTTTTGTAAACTTCAAATTAGAAAGTACAACCAACTGAATTTAATGATCAAACACACTTAACTATAGCTAATTAACAAATAGAAATAGAAATTTAAGCTAAATAACAACTATAACAGTAATATGTCAAAATGGTTAAGAAGCTTACAAATGGGAATCCAACTGAAAACCATGAACCAATGACCAAAACCACTCCTACTAACTTTCCACAAAGTTTCTAACCCAAGGCCATCCAATATCAACCTTGCTCCAGCTGTGAACACCTTCTCAAATGGATTTTTGATTTTTCAAGTATTTAATTGGATTTTTGGTGAATTTTCTGATTTTTCTTCTAAATTGAATTTTAGAGTTTCTAAAAGCTTGAAATAGCTTTCTAGGAGCTTAAGTGACCTATCTCAGTCCATATAATCAACAAACAACAACATTGGAAACATATGAGAATTTGCTTAAACTTGAGATTTTGCATAAACTGAAATACACTTTAAAACTTGGAATTACTTATCAAAAGAGGTTCAAATACACTTGAGAAACTTAAATAAGGTACTTTGAAATAAAAAAATACATTGAAAAGCTTGAATTAAAGGAAAACGACTAAAAATAATAAAATTACACTAGATATGTTCATTCAATGCATCTCACTTCATCTTTATAGACTTTTAGCAATCCCACATGTCTTCTGAGACTTTCCCACCACACCTAAGCCCTTGGATCACTCAAATGAATCAGAACCGTCCACCTTGATATTTGGCGCCAAAAATTCTTCAAAGCAGTTTCAATCAATTAATGAATTAGGTTTTGATAATTAAGAGTTTTTGGAGTATAGATGATGTGGAGGGGACATGGTATGGGAGTGGGTTGAAAATGGAGTGAAACCAGGTCTGGTATTGGAGTTTCAGGTGGGGGAGAGACACTGCTACAGTGTTGGGCGGTTTTTAGATTATTTGACTTTCGTTGACCGTAGTATAAATAACGGGGGAGGTCAAATTGGGTTGTGGCAGGGCCAAAATGGCTGTGACCTGGGGGTCAAGGTCCAAGGGTCAAAACAGATGGGTTGGGCTAGTGTTGGGCCAACTGGATAGTGGATTGGATTTGGGTTTGATATGTATAAGTGTCCGTTTGGTTTTAATAATAAACAAGGACCAAAATGTAATTTCACCAAACATAAGGGACTGATCTTGCCATGTTTCCAAACTTCTCACAAGGACTAAATTTGCCAACTTTGATAATACAAGAACCCTTTTTGCATAAAATCCATTTTTTAAGGTCCAAGGATTATTTTTGTAAATTTCCAAAGTTAAGGGACCTTTCTTGCCAATTGACCAAAGAATCATTCAAGGATCATTTTAAACAACTTAGAATACTTCAGGGACCTTGAATGATAAATTTTCACATTTTTGAATTTCCAGGGACTAGATTTGACAACTTTTAAAACTCGGGGGACTAAAACTGCCAATTTTGTAAACTTGATACATTTTTCATCTGATTTTGATATTTTTGCATTTAAAACACATAAAACACTGATTTGTGATAATTTGATCATTTTGATGTGTTTTTGAGTGTTTTCAGATGATTTTGCAGTTTAGATTATGTAAAAATGATGAGTATTTGGAAACTCATCAGAACTAATACCTAACCTAACCATCCTTATAACACCATGCATAAAGTAAATTGGTCGGTCTTTTGGTATAGTTCATTCTTACTTAAAACCAATTGAAAAATCATTTGGAAAAACAATCAAGGTACTTGTGATACGAGATCAAAGCATTTTGTACCTTAATAGTTTTGATCATTTAGAAAACCTCCCCCTCAACATGTGCATATGATTTAAAAATTGTTTAGCACAAGGAGGCAAGAGGACTTTGAAATATTTTCTTTGATCACAATTTTCATATGAAAAAGCCATTTGATTTTCATTGGTAAATTCTCCCCCTCAATATGTGCATAGGATATTTGAAATCATTTTTATCACATAGAGGCAAGAGTTCTTTTTTTTTAAGCACATCCACAATCACAAAATCCATTAAGAAAACCATTTGAAAACACAATCAAGGTACATTATAATCTCTTTTAAAAAACTTTTGTACCTCGATGGTTTTGCTCCCCCTCAATATGTGCTTCGAGATTCGAAAGCGTTTAGCACATATGAGAGAGCAGCCTGCACAATTGAATCAAAACGATCATCATCAATCAAATTTCATATTAAATCACAAATTCTCCCCCGATCAAAAATATCAAATCCTTTGAGATTTTGGATCCCAAGTGATTTAATTAGGTTTAGAAAACATGGGAGAAAATGTGGCCTTGTTTAAATACTCATCTGGTTTTTGGATAAATCCTCCTCCTCAACATGTGCATTATGTATATTGAAATCGTTTGGCACATGGAGGCAGGAGTGCCTTTAAAGGACTAAAACCAATTCCATTTAAAACAGATTTGAGATTTAAAACACGATCTCTACCCCGATCAGAAATATCAAACCATTTGAGATTTGTGATCCCAACTGATTTAAATCATTTATAAAATTTTGGGGAAAGACGTGGCAAGATTCAATTTTGAAAGATGACAGATATGGACCATTTTAAGACATTAAAGATTGTTAGTGTCAGGTATGATAGTTTTTTAAGAGATCTTTTAAGTAAAACAAAACAATTTCACAATCAAACAAGAACAGAAAAGATTTCATTTTGAAAGACCTTGATTCTAAAAAAAATCATACCATGACATAACATTAAATCTTTAGATCACCACTTTTTGTTGTACAAAACGGACTTTTTGAAGATATATTGTATGAAAATATTTTAAATTAAATCACTCTCCCCC